>NW_017548003.1:4488553-4565266 GCF_001854935.1 Bemisia tabaci
TTTTTTTTTTTTTTTTTTTTATTTATTTGTTTGTTTGTTGTTGTGAAGTTTGGCAGCTGAAGAAACGGATACAGGATATGCTAAGAGCAACGGAGATTGATTTCTGGAGAAGGTCGGCAGGAATTTCTAGGAGAGATCGGGTCCGTAATGAGAGAGTACGTCATATCATGGAAGTCGAAAATGACATAGTGTTCGACGTCATGACCAAACAGCTTGTCTGGTACGGTCATGTTAATAGGGTGACGGAAGAGAAGCTGCCAAAGAAGATGCTTGATTGGGTTCCTCCTGGGAGGAGACGAAGGGGACGCCCCGTGAGAGGGTGGTGACAGGGGCTGTTGACTGTGGAAAGACCGAGTTTTGTGGCGATTAGGCGTCGCAAAGCGCCAGAGAGCGCTATAAAAGCGACTCATGTATGTATGTTTGTTTGTCTCTGCACAAAAAGGCTAATACAAATATGTCAAGTTATACAGTAATATTTGAATACATTTATCAAGTAGGGGAAATAATTAGATCACATAGATCACAAAATTATAACTTTCACAAGAAAAACTAAGAGATGATTTGTTCATCATTGATCGATTGGGTGGCTGAAGCTAGAATCAGTCAAACTGCATGTCACGTTGCGTAATTTCCTCTTACGTTTTACTTTTTCAGTCAAAAAATGAGCGTTACCTCTGAGAATTTACTTCAATCATGAAGAATAGATCATTCCGCGTTTCAAGCCAGAATGATGCTCATTTCCCGAAAAAATGAAACATGAGAGGAGACAGATAGTTTGATGTGGTCATTGTGAGTCCGAGCCCACAGTGTCCAAGAATAATATTTGGCGGTTTTAGAAGTTGGAGAAGGACTTTAAAATTAGTAACTGTGTTGAATTGAACGGAAATTTTGGTCACAAAGACTTTAAAATTAGTAACTGTATTGAATTGAACGAAAATTTTGGTCACAAGGACCAAAATTTTCGTTCTAAATGGTCCATGGTTCAAAAGGTCTTAACCACGCAACCCGACTCCAGCTCTTTACTCGCTGATTTCTCAAGTTTAAGCCTTCATTGAATACTATAATTTTTCGACAGTCATTTCTCTTTTCTTTGTCGTCTTTTCCCTGTCCTCACTCTCCTTCCTCACCGGTCCTGAAAGTATTGTAATAATAAGTCTGCGGTCAAGTCCCCCGATGAATTTTCATTCCCACACGACCGACATCGCCGCGCCGCTAATCGCTACCAATTAGCACCCGGAATACAACTTCCACCCTACGTAGCAAAAACCACCTAACTCCACCGACAATCCCGTACAGATACGCGGGTATTGCTTAGCGAGGCGGAGTTCCGCTTCCGAAGAAAAATGGACCGAAGACAGCGGAGCATCAACAACAAAGGTAAATCTTCCAGGAGCAGCGATCGATCAGAAATCTTCCCAGTTCCGCCGATCGAGAAGAGGGGCCCCCAGACCAGACTCAAGTGCGATTTAATATGTCGCGGATTACTCCGGGCCAATCGTGGGGTGTTAAATCACTTTGTATCCTTTTTATTTGTCGCTCAGCCCTTGAGGAGCCTTTGTCAACCTCCCTTCCTCGGCTCTCGGCTCTCGAGTGGCCCGCGGCGTCGTTATTTGCAAATTGGTTTTTAATCTCGTCAAGTGGCACCGGTAGCCAATTCGGCAGAAAAAACAACCGGATTCGCGGTGTTGAAGGGTTTGATTAACAGTTCGGCTTGAAAATGTTTGCTCTTTTCGCTCGTGTTGTTGAGAGAGAACGATTCGTCCGGATACGTAGCTCATTTCTTGATAAACGAGATGTTGGAGTTTTTTAGCCAACGTGCGTAAAAAATTCACCTTAAAGCTGAAATCTCATTAGAGAGGGAAACAGCTCACACACAAGCACAATTTTCCCTCAGAGAGATATGCTGTTTGGAGCAACACTAGTTACGTCCATTCAGGAAGGCAACTACAGACGCATTTCGGCCTTGTTGGGCCAATCCTCAGTGCAGTGCAGCCTCCTGAATTTTCTGCTACCAAGCTTGAGAGCATTGGTTAGCTTGGTTGGCATTTCTTGATAGGTAGCCAAAAATATAGAATGTTATTGAAATGGATCGAGTTTATCGAAAAGGAACCCACCCACATTTTTGAAAAAATTGAGTTTAGAAAGTTTTTGAACTTCACTAGCCGTATATTTTCTCCTGCCAAAAACTGTAAGTCTAAAAACAAAACAGAATTTGTGAAACGAGGGGTTAAAGGTTATTTTTTACATTGAGCCTTATGCACGAATAAAACTTCAAAGCTCTTTTTCTCAGTTTCAGCTTCACGTGATTGGTTCCTTTCTGGTGAACTCGGTCCAAATGTCGGTACTCCGCTCAAAACTTTGTTCATTATTTGGATTGCATTTTGTAAAAAGGAACCACTAGCATTGCAATGATGCTAAAGATTGTGCAACTTCATCTTTTGCAATAAAATTGCGGAAATCGTGAAAAACTATGAAATTTAGATGGTAATTTTTGTTTTAAATTTACAGTTTTTAGCGACTAAAATAGAAACTGTTAATGGATAATCGGGGTTTTCCTCCAAGACAAAAGAAGTTGCACAATCTTAGCAACATTGCAATGCTAGTGGTTCCTTGTTGCAAAATGCAATCCATTTTTCCTAAGGTTGCTTGCGTTTATTATCCCTTTAAAATGTTGCAATTTTTTTTTTAAAAAAAAAAAAAAAAAAAAAACGTTGGAATTTTATCATTTCTAGGCTTTTTTTTTTCAATATCGTGGGTGTCGTGGAATTACCAAAACGCGAAGGGTCAAAAACTCCGACTCGGAATAAAACGATACTTGACAACGTTCCCCTCAAAGGTGTCGGCCTCTGAAGCCTTTGAACCCTCCGAGATCTGGTTATGCGGGTGTCTTGTCCTCCCGGAGCGATTAGCGCATTGCGACACGCGAAAACGAAAATTAATTTGTCATAACCGCCGGACAAGACCAAGACGTGTTCACAAGTGCCCGGAAGCCTTGGAAAGTTGAAAGGGTTAGTTAAAGTAGAGCTCTTGAGATGACTTTCAACGGGCGTCGCTGAGTCCCCGGTTGTCCTTTCAAAGCGCTTATGCGGGAAGTTGAGTAATTGAATCACGTTTGTCGAGAACGACTTTCGAGATTCAGGGATTATTTCTGGGAATTTTTCGCGGAAATCACGCTTCCAGCTGCGCCGGGTCGTTAGGGAAGGGAGAAAATGTTGAGTTTAAGGTTTTTGTTGTTATAGCGTTCCTAAGTACTCGTTTCTTTTTAGTGTCGAGTATGGAGCTACGAGACGTGGGAGTCTGAAGCCACGCTGTTGCCCGAAATAGAACCAGCAGCTTTAAGCTCCAACAGAAGCTTCAAATCGCAAACGGAGTGATTCTATTCAGCTGAAACAGTTTAGAAAGAAAGTTGGTAACAGTGGAATTTGGTATTCCTAAATTTTAATGCCTGCTGAATACCAAATGACGGTGAAAAGTTATACTGTGAAGACAGTTTTTACCAGATTGCTTAGAAATAAAAACCAAATGTGAAAACAACCCAACCCTCTCCATCGTTTAAACCTGGAATTACGAGGACGTATTGTTTGAAGAAAATTCCCTAGTCGAAAGTAGAAAAAACCTGTAGAAGTGATAACATTATTTCACTTGACAATTAAGTAAAAGTTAAGTAATTTTTCATACCATCAACGTTTTTTAATACTTGTATTGAAAGCTCATTTACATATCACATCGTAAAAGTAACAAGAAGAAGATACGTGTGTTCAATTCTACATATACATCTGGTTTTCTTCAAACTTGGAAAAATAGAATTACTTTTTTTCGTAATCATAGCAATCTTTACTCGATAGCATAAACGAACAAGCAGACCAAAACCTCTGAACCGGATTTCTCGAAAAACGGTTTCGCGATAAAGACCTCTTTGCACCTAACTCAAAACCGAAGTACGGCCAACTTCTCTTTCGTCCACTCAACAAGTAGGGCTAATGAAGTCGTCGGAAGGCATTCTGAAGGAATAACTGTCACTCTCTAATCATCGAATTTATGTGACAAGATGCCCGGCTCAACTTTCGGATATGGTAAACGGTGAGAAAACGGGGTGGCAAAGCGGAGAATCAACCCCCTTTGCCCAGTCCCTTGACCAAACCGGAAAACGCCCAATAAATTCGTAAAGAATGGTGGTCGGAGGATTTTTACGACCGCAGCTTTAATTCCATAAAAAAACCGCGGTCATCAATGCACTGCCCCGAGCGGCCGGTTGCATCTCTATCGACAGGGATGCAGTGCGGTGATGCCGGGTTGAGACTCGTAAATAATAGATTTTCTCGAAGATTTTTTGTGAGACGGTGGCTGTCATATTCGTAGGATCTCTTTTTCTGCATTTGCTTTCACTTGTGTACTTTTTCATTTTTCTCTTATTTTTTATTGCTTGATTGACTTCTATGTCCGTTCAATTTTTTTTACTTTTTTTTATCGCAAAAGAATTCTGACATTCAGCCGTAGGAAAAGTGTAACCAGGGAACCATCCAAACCGTAAAATGCACTTCAAGTGCTTCGAATGTAGCTCTATTCCTCAGAAACTAGATTATTTCTTTACTACATTTTAATACCTACAACGTCGTTTGGAAAATAAGACACTTTGGCCAAGGAATTATCTCTAACTTTAAAGTACAAAGCGCATTCAAAATATTCCAAAAAATGTATATTGTGTTCGTTTTTCTTCCGCCTCGAATTTAGTTTATCTTATTTCCCGATCATATAAAAAGGTCGTTTGAGACTTTTCACACCCCGGGACTGCAATTAATGCAACCGAATTCACTGGGGAAAAAACACATTAGTATCCAGACTCTTGAAAACATTGACAAGAAAAAATACTCTTGATTCAATCGGATTTTGCTTGAATCAAAACGAAATCCGCTTAAATTAAGAGGCTTGGTTCTTGATTTAAGCTAGATTCTGATTGAATCATGAGTATTTTTTCTTGTCGATTTTTTTAAGAGTCTGGACTCTAGATCCAATGTGTTTTGTTTTCCAGTGATTTTTACAGAAAGTAAAGACGAGTGAAAATAGGAAAATAATCTAAAAATGAGTCCCTACTCGCAGCTTTTTTTCTCATATTCTCGAAAAATTGAGCAGATTGCACATTATGCCTTACAGTCCAGCTTTTGCCATAAAATCGTCCACTTTTCAATAATCCTACAAGGTAATTAGACCGTGAGACAAAAACCCCTGCTGATTGCGAGAAAACTAACCGCTAATTTGGAATTTTTTGCCAGTGGTGTGACGTGTTTTGCGATATATCGATTGATCTGCCATTTAAACCGATGGGAAAGGATCGATAAACAAGGTGTCTGCAAACGAACACCTTCATAATCATGCTTTACCATAGCTTCAAATGGGGATTTATCGATAGTCGATTATTCACGGCTTGCCACACTGAAAGAAAAACACATTGGATCAAGAGTCCAGACTCTTGAAAATATTGACAAGAAAAAATATTCTTGATTCAATCGGATTTTTGCTTGAATCAAAACAAAATCCGCTCAAATTAAGAGGCTTGGTTCTTGATTTAAGCTAGATTCTGATTCAATCAAGAGTACTTTTTCTTGTCGATGTTTCTAAGAGTCTGGACTCTAGATCCAATGTGTTTTTTTTCGAATGCACTGCATCTGCATCCTTACCTCCACGCAATTCTGTGAATATATTGGTAAAATTAAATTCATATATTTTCATCGTCCATCAGGCAACGCACGAGTCCGATTTAAATCATTGGGCAGTGCAATTAAAGTCGCGGGGTTTTGAATAAAAAAACCCGGGCCGGGCGCGAGGGACGAGTAAGCCTTTTTCCGCGGGACCCGCGCTTTCGGGGACTTTTACGGCGCTGCGCAACGGACGCCGCCGTAATTTTACGAGCGGACCTCAATGTCCGGGATTATCGCAACATGCACAAACGCATAGAGCACTGCAACCTTGCCGGCCCGCACTTATCACACGCGTTTTGTTTCAAATATGCGTGGGTAAATGTTGAGAGTTGGCAACGCTGGAGTGGTCGCTGGTCGGTAGCGCTGGTCATAAAATGGAGCCGGAGGGGGCCGCATTGCAGGTTGTAAATAAATTTAACCCTCCAGGTGAAGTGCGCGGCTTACGGAGATTGAGGAGGCGCCGCGATTACGCTGTAAGTTCCCACCGGAACTTGGAAGCCGATACATGATTTGTTGCCTTTCATGCGCCGTGGAGGAGCATGCGTATCGTTTTTCAAACGTAGGAGGATAAATAATAAATTTCCGTTATTTTAAGTTTATCACCATTCGCCGGCCAATAGGTCAGTTGCGCCTGTCACAGTATCATATTTCGATGATTTCAGATTACAGATAAGCAAGAAATATTATAAGATCTGACCAAATGCTAAGTTCTCATGTCCAATGTTGAGACAACAATACAGTTCGTGTTCATGAGGACAGAGAAAACACAATTTCTGCTTTATTTTAATTTTGTTATTTTATTTTTCTGTTTTAGGTAAGTCTCAATTTCAATTTCATTCGAGTCAATGCCGTTTATGTCCAGGTGGTAAGTCACCTAATTACCATATTACAATATTACACGCAACAGTGTACTTCTCTCGCCTTTATCCAAAAAATACGCTTTTTCCCTTCGTCAATACATGTCAGCACCTGGCGCAGTCACGTAAAAGTATGGTGAAATTAACGGCTTCATTCAGGTTTGGATCGGACAGGCAACTAAACTAACTCTGTGACAAGGCGTTGAGTAATCACAGAAAAATGAAGGCGCCGTAAGCTGAGATCGTGATTTTAAAGGTCATTACCGATGCAACCTTCATCATGCAGATGCACAATATTGCGATTTATCGAAACAACAAGTCAGCGTTTGAACTTTGCTGGCGATCGCTAACTGACTTCCACTTATATGAATGGGCTGCATGTTGCAATAAGGAATTCTATTTGCATATAGAAAAACTAATAACGCATGCGTTAGTAGAACATTGTTCATTTACTATACCACCACCAATAGAGTTGGCTATGAATGAGTTGAAAAATACAGCAGGCAAGGTGTTGTAACTGTTAAACCTTGAACGTCATTTGCCAGATGCCCATTATCAGTGCGGCCAAAATAAGTGCAAAATCACGCTACAAGTCATTCGTCAAAGCAAATATTATAAGCAGAGGAAAGACCTCTGGCAAAATAAATTTCAATTTATTCATTGACTGTTGATTTTTTCAACTTATTCATATCGGACACATACTTAGTTTCTGAAAAATACCAGAAGTAATGGTGCCTTATCACAAAATGAAGTCCAATTAAGATGCATGCACTTCTGATTCTGAAATTTCCGACACCCATCACCTCCTCGTTCCCTCGTAATTTTCGATGCTTCTCTTGCAAATGAACGCTTCATCCAGGCACCTTTTCTCAATTCAAATCTACAGCGGAGAAACAGTCGGAAACAAGAGGCGTTCGAAAGAGCTTACCATGCAAAGCTCCCGGGATTGTTCGCGGCTTTTGTGTCGCATTGGATTCTCAGGACCCGGCGCGGATTAGGTGGTCGGGCGTTGATGGGACTGCATCGGAAGCGTCGGAAATGCAGCTCCTTGCCGGCTCATCGCATCATTCATCAATCAGTCCGAAAACTCATTGAATCGCCCAACTTTCGGGAGCCCGCATGAGAAAAGGGTTGCGCCCGGACGAAAGGGATGAATAATAAAAACTCGATAATCCGCCCGTAAGTGACGCGAAAGGTGCCCGATTGATCCCGCCGCGGGAGACCTCCCGATGCCAAATCTTTGAATTATCCCCAGTATTGCTTATGTATATGTTAATTCTAAGCTGATAGGAAAAGCTTTGGAATACGTTTTCAAGATTTCCTAATGCCTCTCCGGAAAAAAGGAGAAAGGGTGTAATAGGACGTGTGGAATGTAGTAAGAACATTGAAAGGGTGGAGCAAATCAAGGAGTTTTTTGAGATAATATAATTAGCGAATGTACCAAACCACATATACCTAGGTTTGAGATATTACAGATCTCCTATCTCTTGACCTGTCTCATCCGGAGGAGTCCTGCTCATCGTTTTTGCACAAAATTGTGCTCAAATTTGTGTTTCTATGGAGTGTACAAAAAATCTTACGGGTAGTAAATGTATCAAACCACGTAAATATCGGTTTGAAATGTTAGAAATTTCTTGTCCTTTTTTATGTCTTACCGAAAGAAGTCCTCCTCATTGTGTTCGCACAAAACGTTGTTCGACTTTTTGTTTTTATCAAGTGTACCAAACGTACTCAAAATAGCTTCCTTTTTTTCTGCTGTCCGATGAAAGCAAACAGTAAAGCAAACATTAAAAAGGAGTCTTAACTTATCCAAGAAAAACTAGAAAATAATGTGGACACTCCGTGGTTTTTACATTTTAAATTCATGTTTTTCCCCGCAATTTTGTTAATTTTGAGGCTGTTACCTGTAAAGTCTTATTTCCCGACTATGCGCATCTTTTCGTACAAGCAGATCTATTTCTCACCTTGACTGTGCACTTTTTTATATTTTATAACATTCGAATTGAAAATGTTATGCAATTTTTTACACTGTGTTTGCCTCGTCACGACAACAGTATTGTCCGTAATACTTGGAAATGCGGCAACAGCGGAGCAATGAGAGAGCACCAAATTTTAAATCCAGCGCTCACATCGGGATTTATTCACGGAAAACCGAGCTTATTAAGTGCGAAGAGTCGCAAGTGCACGCCGCGCCCGTTTCTCAA
Organism: Bemisia tabaci; assembly: GCF_001854935.1. NCBI lineage: Eukaryota > Metazoa > Arthropoda > Insecta > Hemiptera > Aleyrodidae > Bemisia > Bemisia tabaci. The sequence goes on from NW_017548003.1 coordinate 4,497,311, forward strand.
AAACCAATTTCCTGCAGGTATTCATCCGAACAAACGCACGATTTACGAATCGAATCCCAATTAGCCAGGATTATCCGTGTTCCGCCGGGAATTCTTTATGCATGAGTGAAAATTAGCCCGCGGACCCAAAGGATGCATTCAGGCCACCGTCAGTGTGTTATTTTATTCTTTTTTTCCCCTTCGCCCGGGCGAAATCTTCGCTCCTGCCTCAAAGAGAGTCGCAAATGACTGTATTATTTTATTTATTTTCCTAAGTATCCCGTTTCTTTACATTCGTTCTCCCCGTTTGTATTCACATTATTCAAATTTTTTTCAACGTTTGAATACGATCGTTTTTATTCGCATCGTGCGTGTTTTCGAATGTATCCACAATGTGGGTCCGTGATGTGTGCCTAACTGCGGATATTTACTATTAATTTCATCATTGACTTAAATAGTGGTGATTTCGATCTTTTGATGAGGCACTACCCCATTTAAAGTGACTGTTGGAAAAAAGTTCCTTGAGCCTTTCCTTCTTTACACAGACACATTTTAGTTTGCTTTATTGCCTTTAACCACTACATTTGCAGTGCATCGACAATTTGGACACGTGAATTGTTATGACATGTGTGGACACGTCTTTTGTAAAATGTTTAGTAACCATCTAGAAGACTATTATTTAAGCTATTATGAGTCGACGAATTTCACCTTCGAATATGAAAAAGGAACTTGTTTATTTCATGTCACAACGGGAAGAAACACGACTCAGTTCGATCATAAATATACTTTATCTTGTCACCATGAAGACATTCCTTTTGGATCAAGAAACAATTCTGCTGTATCGCAAAAAAAATCATTGTTATCAAGCAGGATATTCTACTTGATTTAAGCGATTTTATTATTGATAAATTGTTTCAGTGCTGGCAATTTACTTCTTGCTTGGGTCCATTTCTAACGAACAGTAGACAAAAATGCAGGTCATGCCTCGGCCAAAAGGGTACCCATTTACACAAACCAGCAGGATAGCCATTTGGAGGGATATTATGGACTTGCTCCTATTTTGCCTAATGTGAAGTCAATTTTTGTGCGCTTCCTTGAATATTCCGTGCAAGTTTGGCAGATGTCATCTTAGTGGAACATTCACCGCCCTCGAATCAGATTCTTGGAATTTCGAAGAAACTTGAACTTAATTTCGGAAATTTCGTCTTTGCTGCTCTTTTTGACAGGTATGAGCGTCCAAATAGTTCACCGAAATATCTCTCGGGGCGCCACTCTTGGGGAAAATATTGATTGCACCCGTACCGTATCGCGAAAGCCGTGGACCTGGACAGATCTCAGATTTCGCCTGCAAATTCGAGCGTATGCAACCCGGCCCCCCGCGGAGTTAAAATAGTTGCATGTTGGGTCCGAACCTAACTTCAAATGAATCAGTGAGAACGAAAACACACCAACTCGGTGGTAACTCGTAAATACTCAATTTCCATTAAAGACAGTTAATTTACATAAAGGCCATTGAAGTTAGCGTGTCTGTTCCAACTTAGACCTTTAAAGTGCGGCCATAAGTACTTGTCTTTTGGCAGCAAAAATATTTTTCTTAAACTAACTTCTTCACCTACTGTGCAGTTTTGTGTGGGTCTTAATCATTTTCATTTTTCCGAGTTGGTGTGTTTTCGCTCTCACTGATTCAAATATTCTTCCACGTTCTTACGCTCCGCGCATTATTCAAATCACGACCAGGGGCGATTTTCACCAGTGGGCAACCTTGTTTCCCTCCATTTAAATGTACGCAAAACAATCGATTCTTGGTGGGGCAGCTTGTTCCTCCTAAAATCGATATTTTTAATGGATTTAAATGGAGAAAACCAGTGTTGCCAACTAGCAACATGGCCACTAAGCACGGCGAGAGCTCGGGACTTTCGCAAGGGGCTTGGCCTTTGGCGCGAACAGGGTTGCAGAGGGCGTAATTACGGCCGCGAGGAGCAGACGGCACGGCGAGTTCGGTGGCTATGGTCGTAGCCCCTTGGCCTCTCTGCGGTTCGAGACGGAAGCAAGGAGCATCCGCGATGGTAATTAGACATTCCTTTTCATTACGCCCCATGCCGCGTCAATGAACCCACTTACTTGTGTCTTACTCCCGCGCCCCGAGATAAAACCAACGCTGCCAACTTTTGTTGCTCTCAAAGGGGATAACGGCCCATACTACACGGAGAAAAAAACTTCGTGCGTGGGACCCGAAGTTTAGGTCATATGGATCTCTGAAGTTTTTGGATTGAGCATCTGAACACTTAAGGTCTAGCTGCCGAAGTTCAGGTCTGACATCTGAAACTTCAGTTCTTACATCTGAAGTATTTCAGTTCTCACATCTGAAGTACTTCAGTTCTCACATCTGAAGTACTTCAGTTCTTACATCTGAAGTACTTCAGATGTAAGAACTGAAGTTTCAGACGTGTGATCCGAACCTCGACAGCTAGACCTTTAGTGTTCAGATGCTCAATCTGAAAACTTCAGAGATCCATATGACCTAAACTTCGGGTCCCACGAACGAGGTTTTTTTCTCCTTGTATCGTGGAAGGCTCGTTTCATAGTATTACGCACAATGCAACGGACCTCTCCTTTTTATAAAAAAAAAAATGACAACTTTCAATATCAATTATTTTTGTTCTATAAAATTGTCGGGTTACCAGCGTCATTTTTTGGGATAAATTTGGAGAGGGGGTCAAACCAGGTGTACGTAATTCAGAGGGGGGTCGAGGAGAAGTGGGGAGAGGGGTAAAAAATTGGCCAAAATTGTTTAACTAATACTGAATTGACCCCTAACCGAAGAAGGGAGCAATCTCCGAAATTACGAATTTGCTTTATCTTCAAACGCCCCTTATTTTTTATGAACCGAGCGATTCCGCTATAGTAGCTAAATGTGTCTTATCTGCAAAAAAAAAGCAAAAACACAAAAATACAAAAAGTTGTCAGAGAGTAGCAAGAACGTAAAAATTAACGTAATTTCTAACAGAGCAGCAGTAAGTCCAATTCATCCTTTAATAAACCTGTACTTTCTGATGTTTTGTGCACGTCTTGCACAATGCTCCGCCGACAAAGTACAACCTCAAAATGTGTTTATGAAAACATAAACGTGTAGGTAAGCATTCAGAGAATAACATGTGCAACTGTCTCGCCTTTTATGAAATTAATAAGTCTTCTTTTACAGAGGTAAAAGTCTGTCGATTCTGTCCCACTCGAAATATTTATAAGCCCAAGAAACAGAATGTTCCCTCACTAGCACCGATTACACCTTTTACGGGCCCATTTTAAGCGCTCAGCCGATAGGCAGCGCTTTTTGATTTCGACTTGCCTCTGAGTACTAGTATACTAGTGCTAATGCGTTTAAATGGCGCACCAGCTCATCGATGTGTAGGCTTTTTTTTGGGGGGGGGGAGTCCATTTTTAAAATAAATAAAGCTGTGAAAACTGTATTTTATGCTTTTAACGTAATGCGCAGGTAGTTTCGATCGCTTGTCTATAAGAAATTTCCTTAGCGGTAGAGTAATTCTTTTCGAAATTGATCGTTGAAAATAAAAGAAGCCTAAAAAAACGCGCCTGATGAGCTCAACGGTGGCTATCATTTTCGGGAAACAAAAATACGCGTTTACGGTTTCCTTGGTAACCTTTGTTTGCTATCAGCTGATGTTTTATTTCCATTTCCCAGCCAAGTCGACGGAGTTTATACTTCCTTTCTTCACTAAATACATTGACTAACACCTGAGCGCTTTTCTAATACGACAGTATTAGAACTTTCCCGCTTGTTCTTAGATCTTTGTGACGGTTGAAGCATTTGGCAACGTCGTTTAAGGCCTTTTAATTCGCAGACATGCGTTAAGATGATGTCGGAAAACCGCAAAATAAGTCAATTGTCGCTCGCCGCTCAAATGTGACGGACCAGGGTTGCTGTCCGCCGTGGAAATATCTCTAAGTAGACGTTCACGCCCATTTAATTCTGGTGTAAGTTCCAGGCACACGTTGACAGCTGAAACTCAATTGAGTTGTTCATCTTCCAGGTGCATATTTCATTGGGTGCGTGTGGTTCCCTGAACGGAACACTCGTATCGGTGATGAAACCAAAAAACGCGTACTTTGATTTCCAGTATTTCAACATTCCTGCTCCTTTCTTACTTTTCAATAGAAATGTGACCAATATTTTCTCCAAAAGAGCCTCCCAAAAAAAGGCCTTTTTTGGCCCCTTTTCTGAAACTCGGGGATTTCATTCAAATGTAGCCTAAACGAAACCTTATGATGACCTAAGACTCAAGTAAAAATTTTAGCTTGAGTATACGTCTGGTTTCAGAGATACAGTGTTGCAAAGTTTGCATATTTCAGCTTTAAAAATCTTCATATTTTCAAATATTATCTTCCTAAAACCAACATTAGAGTGAACTTTACAATCTAAAACAACACATGGTGGGAAATGAACATTACTCGATTGAGAAGCTTGTTAAAACCGTTGTAGTGCGCGATTTGACTCAGTAGACCTTTGAGTTACTTGTGAGCAGGCAGTTCAAATTCCTCGCATGTGAAATAAAAACGCTATTATCTTCGTTTGGAGTTTGTTTCGTTATTTAGTTTCCGTTGCGCGGATCGTGCTCTACGTCAAATTCTGGTTAAGAATCATGTATCATCAGAATGCTTAAATTCGTACCTTGTCTAGTGGTCCATTCTTATGGTTTCCTTTAAGATACTATCAAGCGGTTTCAAAGGATCATCTTAAAAGTTCGCCTTTCAATCTACACCCCTCTAAAACTCCCTTAAAAGCTGGAAGGACTCCAAAATTTCAATATTTCTCAAGGAGCGAGCTCCGTGGGCCCAAATTCGACACAGGAGCCCTCCCGATCACATATCGATGAGCCCACCCCTGAGGCAATGGGGACGGTCCCCGTCTGAGCAAACTCACCTCCTAACACGAGCAAAGAAAACGGCCGCGAGGCATCCACCGAAGATAAAGAGAAACGTCAATACAGAGCATAATTGAGGGGAAGCTATTATGTCAACAATAATTATGGCACCCCTCCGCACGGAGGACTTTCACCGCACCGTGATACGAGGGCTCATCGCTGCCGCTTGAAAAATGACTTATTCCATCTCCCAAAACGAAATAATAAGGGAGTTCCGTTATAGACAGCAGCCCGGAGAGCTAATCAGCCATGCATAAATGCTACAGCGCAACGATCCTTTTCTTGAGACACTCTGCCGTGCGAGGGAAAAACGCCGCATGAACATTCGATAGTTGCCAAATCTCCCCAGATTAATCGTGTATTTTTTGGGAAAGTTACTCGTATTTTCTCTTGAAATTTTCAGGTATTTTAGATCAAATTGCGAACAAAATCGTCTGAAAAATCTGAGGCAAAACATTCGAAAAATGTCCAGTAAATTCGGTTTTTATTGAGGAGAATTCGGCAACGCTTGAAGGCTTATACGGCGTTTTACCTCAGAACTGCAGCACTGCTGTGCGCTGTGCAACCCCCCTTCCGAAACCGCGGATTTGCATAGGTTTAAAGGTTTGAGTTACGTGGTTTTTTAATAAAAAGGTCAGCGCGGCCTGCCAAGTTTTTTCGTATACCTAGCGTGTGCCAGCAGCCGCGGCCAGCTTTCGTGGGAATGGGTATTATAATCAGCCCGAGGCTCTTACATCCGCTGGAAGTCCTTTTGACTCGTTACGCGACCCGCTGGCCGAGTGATTTTTTCCCCCTTTCTATCCTTTTTTCTTTATTAATTAAGGTTGCGTTTACGTGAAGGGATTAGGTGTAATGCTTCCGTTTTTAGAATAAAATTGAATAGGGGAAGACGTGTGAGATTGAAATACTTATTCACCGAAAAAGCTTCGTGTAGGAGGCAAACCTGGTTTAATCTTACGCAGTATAATACTAGCAATGCACACACTGGAAAGAAAACACGCAGTGGATCTAGAGTCCAGACTCTTGAAAACATTGACAAAAAAAATACTCTTAATTCAATCGGATTTCTCCTTGAATCAAAACGAGATCCGCTTAAATAAGAGGCTTCATTCTTGATTTAAGTTAGATTCTGAATGAATCAAGAGTACTTTTTCTTGTCGATGTTTTTAAGAGTCTGGACTCTAGATCCAACGTGTTTTTTTCCAGTGCATCGCATGATATTTTGGCTTTTTTTGTTTCTTGGGTATAGAGTAGTGAAGATGCGCCGTTTTTAGCCGAAACAATTATTCGTCGTTGTCAGCTCAAGTGTGAGAGCCCAAACTTCATTCTCTCTGTTTTTAACGTTAAAATTCAACAATTAGAAATGTGTATGATGTTGTTTCCCGAGTCACTGGAAATTTGAACATATTTCTGGCAAACGGAACGATGTGCACTAAGGCATGAGCCCTAAGACCCATAAGAATATGTGTATAACAGGGCTCACGTAATAATGCACGTAGTTTCGTTTGGCAGAAATACGTCCATTTATGGCTTCAAAAGTATGCATCTGTTAATCCACCTCTCTTTTTAAAAAAATCTGTGTTGACTTGATTTATCGAGTTTAAACAAAACTTAAATATTATGTTCAAAATACTTAATTGGTTTTCGCTCAAACAAATTCATAATATTTTATCAGCGAATGAGTAACTCCGTAGGAAAAATCGAATTTTACGTTACACAAGTCTAACATTGTATTTTGTGTGAGTCTCTAACGGCTTTCTTGGAGGAACTGCCATTGTTCACGAGTATTTTTGCGGTCGATTGAACAGTAAATTCCTCTATTTTTAATTTTTATTTGTTTACTTTTTTACTTTATCGTTTTGATCAAAGTTGCATTTCCATTGTTCTTGGGAAGGTTACCGCTAAAATCACACTAAAAAAGCAGCAGTTATGAAGGGTGTAATTTTTATTGCAGAGGGAAGAAAGAACCTGACTTCTCGACCCTCTGTTAAACGCACTTGTGTTTACGCTCAGAGTACAAACACATCAAACCCCAATGATTGTGTTCTGCGGCAACGGGATAAAATAAGGGTAAAAAGTGGAAACCCACGTAGACCACAATCATCCGCGCCAGCTATCTGCCGGTGCATCACTGTTAGCGATGCAGTTTGCGATTGAGCTTGACTGCTTTATCTTTGCTTGTATGAATTATAGCTTCCACTCAACCACTCCTTGTTAAACAATGTATCACATTCACAGTACAGGTTCGGGGATGTAAGATGCTGAAACACATTGTTGCACTGATTGCAGACATTGATATAATAACTGTGTTTACTCGCGCAAATAACTTCATGTTTGTTTTGGTATGATTTTATTTGATTGAACTGATTGTGAGTAGTGATTTCAGCAGCCGTTTCTGAGCATCCTCTTACCGTAGGGAGACTCTTTTAGGTTACATTTTGACTAAGGGAGGTTTAAAAATGGTTTAAAAGCAATTTTACGGAAGGATCAATTGAGACAACCTTTCAATAACATATCCATTTAGGTTACTTCGTGAATAACACTTTAAAGAAAATTACATTAGTTAACTTCGTGAATAAAACTTTAAAACTATGGTGGCTCGACATGTATGACACAAAAAAGAAGAATAAAAAACATTAGTGAGAAACAAAGCTAACGTTACACACACAAGCTGTGTAACTCTCTACTCGATGTTCGTGTAATTTTAGCGTTGGTTTCTACTAATTTTCTTGTGTTTTTTTTAGCATCCCGATTTCAGCCACGTAACGAGCAACAGCCACGAGGAACGATTACAATTGGACCGCGTCAATCAGAAAGGAACCAAGCCACATCAGCTATTGCCAAATTTGACTGGGAAACTTCATTCTTTACGTGAAAACTGTTGTGCGGATTTTTTTGCAAATTTCAGTGAATTTTTTATATTGTACGAAGCAAATGCCTTGAAATTTTCAAAGGAATCTGCGCAAATGTTCTCTCGTAAAAAATTGAACTGCCCACTTAAATTTGGCAACGGCTGATGTGGCTAGGTTCCTTCCTGTTAAACTCGGTCCATTTGAAGTTAGGTTCGAACCCAACACGAAACTATTTTAACTCCGCGTTGGGCCGGTTTGCATACCCTCGAATTGGCAGGCGAAATCTGAGATCCGTCCACGGCTTTCGCATTAGGGTTCTGCATTGTGCGAAGCAAATTCCTTGAAATTTTCAAATGAATCTGCACAAACCCTCTCTTGTAAAAAAATATACTGCCCAGTTACATTTGGCAATAGCTGATGTGGCTTGGTTCCTTTCTGCTAAACGCGGTCCAATTACAGCGCTCTCGGTGATCTACAAATCCAGAACAAAAGCCGCGAGATCGGAGAAGCTGCGGACGTATTGTACTGCCGTGCTAAGGAAGAACGCCGCATGAACATTCGAGAGTTGCCAAATTTCCTTCGATAAAATATGTATTTTTGACGAAATTTATGCACATTTTTCTTTGAAATTTTCAGATATTTTAGAGTAAATTGCGTACAAAATCGTCTGCAAATGTTGGAAAAAAATATTCAACATTTTTCCGGTAAATTCGGTTTTTATCGAACGAAACTTGGCAACGCCTGAGGGCTCATACGGCGTTCTTCCTTAGCAAGGCAGTATTGCAGCGCAAGAAGATGAAGGCTCATGAAGGAACGACTCAATAACCGGGCCATTAATTAGCGGGGCAGCAGGTCAAGGTGCACGGACGGGACGGAACCCCGAAGACACGGAGTACATGGCGCTATCTCGTTATCCAATCGGCATTCGTTACACTTAGCCGATCGCACGACCCGGAGCGCTCATAAATCTCGGACCGGGCCCTCCGGGAGGAGTTGCACTTGATTTTTCGGACGCTCAATTTATTCATGTGCCCACCTAGGGGTGAATTAACGAGGTACCGTTTTGAGTTATGGGCCCGTTCCGCGGTCCCCCTTGTCGCGTTCCTCCTCTTATTCCACTTTTTCCCTTTAGAGTATCTATTTTTTGTGCACGAAATGGCAACGCCGAGGGTCGGTCACTTCATTCGAACGGTACGCCCCGGCGTTTATTAAGATGTCGTTGGTGCGGAAAACAAAAGCGCGGTTCTGGTCCGAGAAATAAAATTGTCATTGCAGTTTTTTTTTAGGATCGTGATCGCATGTGGACGGGTGTGGCATCTGATTCGCATCGCGGGAAACTTGGTTGGTTTGAGAATGGAATTCGGCCAGATCTGTAACGGGAGATCATCCGACGGAAAAGATGTATTGCGATGGCTGGAGTTCGAAAATAATGCATATTTTCGATTGCGATGTTGTGAATTGACGCTGTTGTCTTACTTTATCAAGAGAAAACTAACCCACAATTTTTTTTAACAAAATGTTAGTGATTTTGGTTCGATTATTAAAAAGTATTTAAGGAAAATATTAAAGGGATTTCATGATTAGGTTCCTACTAAAATATAAAACAAAATTGGGAAATTTGTAAGCGTTTTAATGGAGAAACGCATTCTTCAACTTATAGCCATCGATGTAGAAGTAACGAATGTGTCGAAGTTCTATCTTTGGGAATCGAGATACGATATATTTCTACTAAACTTTCATAATGGAAGATGGACGACGTTACAGTTCACTGTTCACAGAATCGTATTTTAATGGTTGTATCGCACGATCGAGCAAAAAAGAAAAAGATTCATCCAAACAGAACATGTTTTATTTCACATCATTTAAGTAAAAAAACGCTCAGTAGTTTAAGTATAGGATTAATCGATTTTGGAAAATAATACATGTAGAATGGCACCAGGGCACCTGTAACTTATTACGTCCTATCTTTAAAATTATGCACATTAGTAGATAATACGATGATCCATTCTAGGATAAGCACTCTAGTACGAATGATGTCACTTAAACGATGACACGTAACAAGGTCATGTCACTGGCGGTTATTATATATCTTTTGTTCTTTTCTTTCGCTATAATTTTTTCAGGGCCAATAAAAGGTCTGAGTAAATTTGAAACCACCTCCCAAATATATTACCGTACTTTCTGAGGCTCACATGAAGTGGCAATTACGCACTTCGGCCAAAGCGAAGTTATTATAAATCTCAATTTTCCTGATCCTCGCATCATCAAACCCTCGGCTAAATGAAGACAACGAGAGGAGCTAAAAATCACATACTGACCCCTGTCTTTCAAGCCCAAAAGGGTGGAAACATCCAAGTCACCGACCGTCGCCCTCGAGATAATCTGCCGAGATAAGCGAGAGCTTGCCGAGGGCGTGAAAGTCGCGACGTCGCGAGGGTCCGCGAAGATTTCCAGCGGATTTGTCCGGATTTGATTGAGTGTCGTTAGGCGGTGAGTGGCGGGTTTTCACCCTCTAATTCTCGCCCCGATTGTCCGGCCGTGACATAATGTGCTCGGAAGTATCACCTTCAGGTGTTAAATATGGTGTAATTTCTCCCCCTGTGTTTCACACGTCTATCGCAGGCGCGCCCTTTCACTAGTGAGGCGTGACTCTGGAATCGGTTGTTTTTCAAAAGTCGTTATTATTTGAGCCCTCGGATACACGCGCTCTTGCGGATTCCGAGGCTCAACCGAAAACGGACTTGTTCCCTTTCGGAAATAACTGTTACTGAGCTATTTGTTACGATTCCTGCGTTTGCTCAGTGGGTCAGTGTGAGGGTCAGTTGAAAGTTAAACGTCGCGTTCTTGATGCCGGGATCTTTACTTTTACGGCTCGTTGGGCTTTTGTTGATTCTTTTGGTTGAAAATTCGACTAGAGGTGCAGAGAACAAAAATATTCCGCCATGAATCGAAGGTTTTACAACTTGGAGAACATACACCCTAGGATGGTTTTTTTTGTCAAATAGATTGCTTAGCGCGTCTCTCTGCAGCCAATAGGAGGGTAGTTTCAAGAGTTGCATGGTGGAGCTTCCAACGTAGAAGTTCACCCTGGAGGCAGGTGGAAGGCCTCTTCATTCGCTGAATGTGTAAAACTAATATAATAATATGACCACATCACTGGCGTTTTCTAGGTAAACATTTAGAGCAATTAGAATTGAAACTAAGAAGGCGGTAGGGAGATTTCGCGAATTACCATTGCGCCTTCAATTTTTGAGATAAGCTAGAAAACATCTTCCGAGCAGCAATAATTATCGCTCTAAGGAGCTTTTTCTCGTGTTGTATGCCCACTAATCTCGCCTCGCAGAAAATCCTCTCCACCTCCGACCTTCCAATTTTGATGCTATTTCTGTATTCATTCAAATCTTAGTTTTTGATGTTACATAAACAAAGTAAGCATTAACCTTCCTAGTCAAGAAAAATATTAATATACAAATATTCTCCCAGAGTTACAGCTTTTTTAAAAGAGCAGTGCATCCCTTGTGTTTCGCCTTCATTTCTTGAGATGGGCCAGAGAACATCCTCCGAGCAGCGATAATTATCTCATTAAAGAAATGTTTTTTGTGCTGCACTGGAAAAAAAACACATTGGATCTAGAGTCCAGACTCTTGAAAACGTTGACAAGAAAAAATACCCTTGATTCAATCGGATTTTTGCTTGAATCAAAACGAAATCCGCTCAAATTAAGAGGCTTGGTTCTTGATTTAAGCTAGAATCTGATTGAATCAAGAGTACTTTTTCTTGTCGATGTTTTTAAGAGTCTGGACTCTAGATCCAATGTGTGTTTTTTTCCAGTGTGGCCTTTAATCTCGCCCCGTAAAAAATTGTCTTAAACTCCGATCCACAGATACCAGCTGCACTTATTTATTCAAAGCTCAATGATTGATGTTGAATAAATGAAACAAGCATTTAACTTCCCAATTAAGAAAAAAATGAATATAAAAATATCCACCCAGCTTTTTTGAAAAAGCAGTGCTTTTCTACCAAACGGAAACACCGGTGTTTACCAGCCCGTGCCGTGCCTCCGCGCTGCACCGAAAAACCACGCCACCGTGAAATTCCAATCCCTGGGGCTAAGCTCCCAAGTCTACGGTTACGAGGTGCATTTCGATGGTCATTTCTATGCAAAACCGACGAAAATCAGTCCACCATTAATCATCACGCCGAGATAGAGGGCGAAAAATGCGTGACACGGCACTTACAAGGGACACAGGTAGTTACGGGCATGTAAATATTATGCGTTGTTTTCCCTCGTAGCTCCCTGCCCCCATCCCCCTGTCCCTGGGCCTCTCTCACGGGTTCCGAGTCGCTCGCGCGCATCCTGCGTTTTTTACGTCCCCGCAGCTACCGACTTACACTTACCCCTGCCGGTATTTTTCTTAATGACCCCTCGCCCTCCCTTCGGCTCCTTCGAGCCCTCCTCGGCTTCCCCCGTTTACTTGTTGATTCTTGAATGACAGTACGATCCTGGCCTCCTTGCGTGCGTGGTGTTGTACCTCTTCGTGTTGCTTCGCGCTGAATTAATTAAACCGCGCTTTTCGGCGATCATATCTCGGTGTTTTCGTAAGTGATTTCGGGGTGTTTCGAGTGACGCCGGGTTTCCGTTTGTTGATGTCCGTTGTGTTGGTGATTCCTGACTGTTTTCGGATGTTTTAGGACGTGTTTATGAGGTGTTTGTTTAATTGTTTGTGTTGAGCGGAAACGGAAATGCAACTTTTCATCGACGGTTTTGGATCCTACAGGTTTTGGATTTTTTAAATCTGTTTTCTTTTTGATTGTTTGGGGTTGGTTCTGAATGTGAGCTAAACGCTGATGGTACCACTGAAAACATCTTAAAAAAATTAAATAAATTAGGAGAGTTCATATAATTTTTTTTTTAGTTGACCTCTGTTAGAAACATGTAGAAGTTCTTTGTGCTTGAATGAAATCCTATCGTAAACGGGGAGTTCGTTTTGAAGTAATCGAAAGTTCGAAGGAGTATAAATTTTGCTACAGGAGCAAAATGATTTAATGCTGTGCGGTCAAAATTTGAACTCCCTTTACATTTAAACACATTAAAATGTCAAAATTATCACGGAATAAAGTGAGAGCGCATTTATGAAACCTTTTGATTAATATGACTCGTTGCTTGTCCTTCAATTTAAGTTGTGTACCTTTTCAATAAATTAAAAAAAGGAACAAATTTACATTCTGAACCACTATAGGAGAAGAGTGGTTTTTCAAGTATGTGTATGTTTGAACTAGGTATTCTAATGCCGCTGTTAGAATACTGATCATCACGTTAGACAGAATCTGAACCAGAAATTAACATCACATGAATTTTCTTCAAAATTTTACATAGAAAACGAATCATACAACAGAAATATCAGACATTAACTCCTGAACGAGATTTTAGCAAATATTTTAAACACAGATAATGTAAGTTAGATTATATGTACGAATGAAGTCATTTGTATTTTTGAGATTGAACCAATGTTATTTGTAAACTTTTATATCTGGTTTAGGAGTTGATTTTTTGACTTTTTGTCCCGTGATTCGTTTTTGTCGTGAAATTTTGAAGAGTAAAACATCTTGCGAAGTGTTTTTATTCGTACCTTGTCTAGAGCCCCACTAACGTTATCGGCTTATTATCGTTATCGGCGTTACAGGACAGAACAAAGCCAATCTATTGTTAAAATTGTTGATGAAATTTTCCAACGCTATGGCCTGAGGACTCAAACTTTTCTTAATTTGATTACAATCACTTGGCAGGGTGTCTACAAGTCCGGAATTTTCGGAAAGTCCGGAAATAGTACTGATTATGAAGGGCGGTCCGGAAGTACTGAAAAAGCGCGGAATTTCCGGAAGAAGATCCGGATTTTTTCATTTTTGTCGCAATTTGAGCGAAAAATTAAAATTTTTTAAATTTTTTGAATTTCGTCAATTGGAGGTACTGAAAAAGTACTGAATTTACCCGCTGAGGAGGCACTGAGTTTCTCGGGAATGTACCGAAAAAGTACTGTAAAAATACTGATTTTTGGCCAGCCTGTTTTAGTAGACACCCTGCTTGGACTGCTCAATCCTCAAGTTTCGTTAAGAATCCAATTTTAAAACTGTCGGAAATAGCCGGAAGCAAGACGATTGCACACTGATAAAATAGTCCCTTTTCGCTGAGCTTTGCTCATTACTATCTCATTATCCCGCTAAAAGCTACCCTCGAGAACGTCAGGTCGGATTTCAGAGGTACTCGAACTTTGAGTGCAGCAACTTCCTACTCCTACAAAAAAAAATCGCTACCCTTTTAGCCGCGGAGAACAATAGCATTGTTTGGTGCTTAATTCGCACCCAATTATGAACCCATCCATCATCGTGATATCAGTTCCGCTGTTTCCGCGCGCTGTGGTCCACGGGGTGGGGGGTGGGGTGGGAAGGGAGTGTCTTTGACCCCACAGCCGCGGTGTCAACCCTTAGCACTTGTTTTATACTCATTAGGCGCTGCGAATGGACCCGGAAGGCGCTCGGAAGCGCGGTCCAAATTCGGTGCGATCGAGGAAAAAAATAAAGAAGAAAAAAAAATAAAGAAGAAAAGCCTCCCGCGGAGCTGATAAACCGCTGTTGACACCGTGCCCGATTCCCACCGCAGCGCAATTAAAGGGTTCGCGCGACTGCGGCGCCAGGTATACCAAAAAAATGCACCATTCTCCAAATGGAGAGTGCAGTTGCATCGTGTTGTTTTGAATGCATTTTTCGGTGGAGGAAATGCCTTTTGATCAATTTTTTCGGAGAATTAAATTTTCAAAAAGTGAGAGTGAATTTAAAAAAAATACAGTAAAAGCTCGTTAAGAAGAAAAACGAAGGGACCGAAAAAAATTTCGTCATAAGCGGCTTTTCGTATTAACCGTTCTCCGCTTAAGACGAAATTTTTCGGCATAAGCGGCAACTGCGCTTATGACGAAATTTTTCGGATTATTTTAAGTGAATGACTTTATGAAAGATTATTATCTGTACAAAGTATACGTTTTATTAATTACATTTTTTATTATACTACAAGGATTTTCTTAAAAAAATGGATTTTAACGAAGAAAAATTGAAAACGTCTCTAAGGCGTCCAATTCTACAAATTTAAGTTTCAAGCTTTTAAAATGCCTACCGAAGTGAAACTGGATTTTTGGCTTTTCATAGACCTGATGTTTTGGGTCGGGAAATAATGAGAAATAGTATGAATGTCAATGTATCGGAAAAATAAAATTAGTCGAACATAAAAAAAAAAAAAAAACTCTAATGGATAATGAGTGGTATGATGATGATTTTACATCAATACTCCCTTTTTTGGATGAAATACTCGTTCAATCTATTTTAAGAACGCAAAATTAAAATATACATAAAAAGTGGATTCCCAGATTTATATCTCGTATAATCTCAAACCTCCCTACGCCAATGATGACCCTTCAACTATTCTTCAACTAGTAGGTCAAGACCATGGAGGCTTGTACAGTGGTAGCAGTCGGACTTCTGCCCAAACAATTTTTTAGGATCCACCGAGAAATCCATAGGCCTACTAATAGATTCATCAGCAATGTGAAATATATTTTATCCAAAGGCTTGTTCTATTTCTTGTTCTATTCCTTTTTTCAATCGCTGGAAGATGTATCGCAAAATATCGATTTTTCACCCGATGAATTGCGGGACAGGAAGAGGGAGGGTGACCGCAGCGGGGATTTGACGGCGGGCGGTAAAGCGCTCCGCGATCAGGAGACAATTGCTTCCCGAATTTTGTAAAATAGGGGAAAAGTGGGTTTTTAGGAATTGCCTCCTGCGTGAGCGTTTAAGAAGCGTAAAAAACAGAATCTGACGGTTTGATTCGGGATGAAGTCGAGGACGATAATTTGATAACTGAATTATGACTTTCCGAGATTCCTAGCGAGGTGGTCTTGAGTTTTTTTGTTCATTTTTTGTGAGCGATGAACGTGGCGTTAAAGTGGCACGCATTATGAATGCTTCCGAAGATTTTGTTTGCTCTCGAGCTCTATCGAATGCTTCTCTCATGATTCGATTAATTCGAGCAATATTTCTCTCGTTGAGAAATCAGAAAAAAAATTAAGCTGTAGGTTTCTCGAATTTTGGAATTTTCTAATGGGGTTTTCAGTTATTTATTTATTTTGCGTTTTTTAATGTGTAAATGAAAAAGAAACCTTTCCTATAAGTTTAGTCTAATTTTTGTATCAAAAACCTTTAGTCACACCGTAGAGTATACCATAATCAACTCATTAATTGTGTATGGTTCAAAATTTACTCGAAAAATTTCGCTTTGAATATCAGGGATCCAAGAAAGGAAAGACAATTCATGACGGAAAGAGTTCATCAATTTTCATTTTTATGCAATTAAAACCATACAAAATAATATTTTTTGTGTTGAAGAAAGTGGAATCTTTTTTTCCATCCAAGCACGAAGATGGCAGCATCAGTTTGACCCGAATTTGGATGAAAAATTACATCCAATTCGTTCGAATCCAGTAAAACCCGGTGAAACTCCATTGCATAAGAAATTAGATAGTGGCTGTAGGTTTTACCATATGTTCCCAGATATTAATTTCGTTCGTCGTCCGTCATATTTTGACGGGAGCGCACGACAAAAAGCCACATTCGCTTGCACAATTATAGCTGAACTCCGACCCCCGAGAAATTTGACAGCGTCAAATCGGACAAAGCGTGAAATCCAACGGGGCCTGAATTATCATTAGTGGCCGCGCGGCGAAACAATCAAGCGAATAAATAGAAATTCATAATGTTTAATGTCGGCCCGAATTACGGAGTCGATCAGGGGCGCCCGTGCCCGCGTGCAATATGCGACCCCCTGATTGCGTCATCGCCGCCGCTCCTCCAGTGCGCATGCGTGCTGGGATACGAATCCCGCCCAACAGTATACGCCGGCTTTCGCTTCGTTTTTGGGATTGGGCAAGGCCCTGTTGCTAGGTCGTGTTTGATGGTATGAAGAATGAGCATTTTTAATTAAGTCATGACCTAATCCTCGACCAAGAGAATGGATCGTTGAAATTAATCAATTGAAAATTGTTTGGAAATCGTGCGCATTTTGAATATTGCTAGGTATGGCTACCTTAAATTCAAGTAATTAAAACAGATTTTTTGACATCACTATTTTAATAATATTTTCAAAAACATTTTTAAAACGTATTTTTCAATCTTATTTGAGGTTCACTGGAAATTATCTGTAAATATTCCACGCTTATACTGAATATCCGGATTCCAGGGTGTCTACAAGTCCGGAATTTTCGGAAAATCCGGAAATAGTACTGATTTTTTAAGGTCGTTCCGGAAGTACTGAAAAGGTGCGAAAATTCAGGAAGAAAGTCCAGATTTTTTTCATTTTTGTCGCAATTTGAGCGAGGAATTGAATTTTTTTAAATTTTTCGAATTTCGTCAATTGGAGGTACTGAATACGTACTGAATTATCCCGCTGAGGAGGTACTGAATTTCTCGGGAATGTACTACAAAAGTCCTGTATAAGTACTGACTTTTGACCAGCCTGTTTCAGTAGACACCCTGAATTATCTCTAAATATTCCGCGATTATCCTGAATATCCGGATTCTCGTCGCAACGGCAACGAGGCGCTCCCGGCTCCCACAACCTCAAACGGAACCAACGATCATCGAAATCGGAGGGCGCTCCCGGGCGGGCCGAATCGACCACGCAAATTAATTTTTTCGGATTACCACCATCCATCGCCGTCGGATCGATTTTTCACACCGAACGCCACCGAAAACCGGGCTCCTTCTCCGGCAACAGGTGGCCGCTCACGACCGATGACGTCAACATCATACATCATCCTAACCAGCCCGGGGGGGGGAGGGGGGGCTGAAAGGGGGCGTCCCGGCCCGGGCGCTCGCGCGTTTCTCGCGGGGCTAATTTTCCAGCCGGACGGATCGACCGTCTTTCGTTTCTTGGGGGACCTCGCGACCCCTGGCTTCGCATCCGGCGTGGTCCGGTGTCGCAGCTAGGGCTTCCTCGAGCCTTTCTTGGTGCTGTCTGCTTCGCGTGAGCTTGGAGATATTAATTTTGTCTGAATTTGGCACTAAAGAGAGTGTGAAAAGAAGAGAAAGTGATTTATTAACCGTTGCTTGAATCTTCGAGTTTTTCCCCGAACGTATCGCGTAGAGGAATAGCCGAACTATACACTGTTTAAAGCAACTGAACACTGCGTTGTGTTTATTTTGACCGTTTCTCCGTTGATACGAACGGTGTGTCACGAGCAACATACACTGGAAAAAAAAACACATTGGATTTAGAGTCCAGGCTCTTAAAAACATCGACAAGAAAAAATACTCTTGATTCAATCAGATTTAAGCTTAAATCAAGAACCAAGCCTCTTAATTTGAGCGGATTTCCTTTTGATTTAAGCTTGAATCTGATTGAATCAAGAGTATTTTTTCTTGTCAATGTTTTCAAGCGTCTGGACTCTAGATCCAATGTGTTTTTTTTTTCCAGTGTACGATTGTGTGAGGAGGTGAGCTGAAGACAAGAGGTAGATGATGACGGAGAAGAAGAGGAATAAGTATTAGTAAGAGTAGGGTAAAAGGATGATGAAGGGGAATAGAAAGAAAAAGAAGGACAGGAAGAAGGAGGGAAAGGAAGAGAAGGGGACGAATTTATTTTTCTTCGTCTTTTTCTTTCCTTCTTTCCTTTTCTTCTCCCTCTTTTCCACCTCATCTACTCCTTCACCTCTCTTTCCAACCTTTTCTGTCATTTTTTCCTCCTCCCTTTCTTCTCCGTTCCCATCCCCTTCTTTCTCTCCTTCGCCATCTTGTCTTTCCTCCTCATCTCCTTCTTGTTCCTCCTCGTTCAATTTTTTTTGCGTCTCCACTTGATGTACCTTAGAACAGTTCTCAGCTATTGAGCCCAAACGTCCTTTCAAACCGACCCACATGCTGGTATCACTCTATCGCTTCTTCGCATCTGAAGAAGCAAACCTCGGGGCTAGAGATCCGAGTCGGCCAGACTTTGGTTAAATCGCGAATTCCGTGCTCTTGGCCCCTCAGAGACCGCCAAATTTGAGCTGATCCCCCGCAGCGGTACAACGGCGGAAGCCGATTGGACTCCGCCGTCGGACTACAATGGAGGCAGCGAGCATGGCGGTGGCCCACTATCCTCGCGGAATTGACACCGGGCGCTCCTGGTCCTAGTTATCGTCTCCTGACTTCTTGGCCGTCTTGGCCTCCTCCTCCTCGTTCGATAATGAAACGGTTTCCACTCCAGTAATTCCCGGCGGCGGCTGCACTGCGCTGCGGTGGTGGTGGCGGCGGCGGCGGAAGATTCTGCTTATTACAAATGTGTCACGCGTAGCTGCGCATCCCGAGTCCCGTCTGGGTCTGGGTCGCGGCTGGTCCGCGGTGCCGCCAAATTCCTCGTCTCGTGAAAAATAAAAAACTTGGTAAGGGAGTAAAAGTATGATGTCTGCGGGTCGATTATTGAAATTGATAGTCAAAGCTATAGACAAAGATGACAAAAAGGATATGGAGGGAACCTATTGGTGGAAGCGAGTGGTTGCAATGGACAAAGGCAGTAGGTAATAGACTAACTAACAGCAACTAACGAGAAACCCGATAGCTAGTCCATCATTTTCTCCTTTAGTCTAAAAGAGCCACACATTTCAACCAATAGGATCGCTCCATACCCCCTATGTCCTCTTTGTCTATCAATTTCAATAATTAACCCGCTGGTACATCCGGGTTGATATTTGAAATTGATAGACAAAGCGATAGATAAAGAAAATAATTGGAAAATGTAGCAATTCTATTGGTGGAAGCGGGTGGTTGCAATGGACAAGGGAGGCACGTAATACACCAACTAGAGGCAACTCACCAGTGACCTCATCGTTAGTCCATCACAATCATCTCCCAGTTGTATAGAGAACCACCCGTTTTAACCTGTAGGACAACTCCATTTTCTTCTTGCCTTCTTTGTCCATCGCTATCTTTACTTCAATAATCAGCGTACTGGAGAATCCAAGGATCATCAAGACACATCGTCCAAGCAAAGGTATTAGCGGTGATCGGGAACAGGAAATAAGTCTCAGGAAATGAAAATGTTTTCGTCGAAATGAAAATCGTTTACAACTCGAATCGTCCCCAACCCAATTTGAAAATTTCTTTCGAAAAGTCTTTTGTGATCGGTACCGGAGAACTTAATGGAACGGAACGACGCGACGAGTGATGACTCCTTAAGTATTTTTAAATTAGGGAACTAAGCAACGAATTAAATAATTGAAAATGTGATTAAACTACAAAAGGCCAAAGCTCGAGACACTAAGTACCAATTATGCTCGTTTCCTAAGTTCTTTTGAGCCGATCGGTATATTCAGAGCGAGTTGGCATCCATGTTCTCCTTGTCTTGGCTTAACGATTACAGCTCGGCTGATGGTTTTTTCGATTAGTTCCTAGCCTATCCAGGGGTGAAATTTGATGTCGATGAAAATATTTTCGCGTTATGCTCATAACTCTTGCGGCGAATTTCCATATTTTATAGAAATCCAGATTGAAGCGCGGCGCGGAGGAAAATGAGGATAAACGCAAGAGACCTCTCGCAGCCCGAACAATGAATATAAATCGGACAAAAAGCGATGAAAGAGGAATGAAAATACAGTTACAAGTTTATAAATCCCCTGTTCTAGCCCCAGCAAATTTCCGACCACTTTTTTCTCTCTTGTTGCAATTAGTTTTTTTTCTGTCCACCACATTACTTCAATTTGTCAAACCCTCGGCAAAAAAGAGATAAGATTCATTCTTCTTGTAGAAAATCCGTGTATTTTTAATCCTGATCATTTATTTTTATTTTCTCATTTGTCATTACTCTCATTTTCGTTCAGGAATTCAAGCACCAATTTCCCTGCTCATTTATTCGGAATGTCTTCAACTCGAGCTGTATACGGAAATTAAAACCATTGTTTTGTGCTTTGTTCTTTAACGCGATTTTTACTGCAGTTTTATTATTTAATTCTACTTGAAATTCGAATGGAAACCTAATTGTAATTCGATAGGTCTGCTGCGCTAGACGTGCATGTAACTGGGTTTTGATGGGTTAAACTCGGATTGGCGAAACACGTCTAAATGCCAAGTTTCCACGGTTAATATTTACGGAACCACCCTCTTCGCAAGCCACTAGCGTTTAACACGGTTTCTCACGACTCTGTTTCAATAATCAACGTGCTACAACCAATATACATCGAATTGAGAATTCAAAATGGGAAAAAACATGGCATGTACTCTCACGGTGAATGACGTCATTAAACGCGTTTCTCGAATTGCCGTAGAAATTTTTCATTTTGACGGATTCCAGTATTTTTGCTACAAAGGATTAGAAACCAAATAATATTGCAAAAAAAGTTATAACCTCTTAATACAATTCTATGACCACCAAATCCAATAAATTGAAGGATATTACTGATCATACGTGCAGGATCATGTTCCCTTCTTTCCCTTGCAGATCCGTGTCTCTTATCGCTTGCGATCTTGCTGAGAGATCGAGGTGGAAATTTTCCCGTTCTCAGAGCGCTCTTGAGAATTTCCGGCTGGCGATTTTTTGTTCCCGGGAAACTTTCATGGAGAAGCACAAACATGCGCGTATTTCACAGTATTTACCTAAACTCTCAAGAGTCATTCGGGACTATTCCCACAAAATCTCAATCCAGATCTGCTTTCCCGGGAAACTTTAATGGAGCACTGGAAAAAAAAAACACATTGTATCTAGAGTCCAGACTCTTAAAAACATCGACAAGAAAAAGTACTCTTAATTCAATTAGAATCTAGCTTAAATCAAGAACCAAGCCTCTTAATTTAAGCGGATTTCGTTTTGATTCAAGCAAAAATCCGATTGAATCAAGAGTATTTTTTCTTGTCGATGTTTTCAGGAGCCTGGACTTTAGATCCAATGTGTTTTATTTCCAGTGAGAAACATACACTAACACGCATTTACACAGTTTTACTTATACTCTGAAGAGCATTTTAGAAAATTCCTAGTCCCCTCATTTCCCAGCATTTTTCCCTCTCCCGGGAAACTCTTATCCCTTATCTTGGAGGGCCCGAGGCGACAACCCGGCGTCCGACCCATCGAAACGCAATGCATCCACCGTGGTCAGACCTTCCTCCGGTGGGGTTACATGTGCTCGTAAAGCTAAAAAAACGTATCTAAATCACAATTCTACGACAAGTTGCGCGGTTTACGCTCAGGTGGGTATTAAACGGAGCTGTTGCCCGAGTCATTTCCCTCGAGCGCCACTAATGTCCGTTTTAATCGCTCCCGGCTGCGGTTTCGCCGTCCCAACCGACCCGACCGCCACCCCCCTGATTTTTCCCTCGCGATTCGATTGTTACATCATCATCGAATTATCGACTTAAAGCATTGCTGAGATAGGGATGTATCGATTAAGGTCGTTCGATGATAATTGCGAAATATCGATCTCTCTCAAGTATCTGGATCGAGAACGCGTAACCCGGTATAGCGGATTTGGGTAAGGCGAACCAAGGAAATATTCCCTTAAACATGCAGATTCAATTGTTATACCATTATCGAATGATCGATATAAAGCATCGCTAAGATAGGGATGTATCGATTAAAATCGTTCGATGAAGATTGCGAAAAATCGATTAGAGAGACAAGCATCTGGATCGAAAACGCGTAACCCGGGAGAGCGGATTTGGGTGAGGCGAACCCAGGAAATATTCCGTGAAACATGCAGATCCAGGCTGATTATTTACATTAGTAGACAAAGCGATAGACAAATGAGTTCAAGGGTTGAAGCGTTTTTGTCGACTTCGGCTGTTTTTCCACGTATTTAATGAACGGTATCTTAAGTAAGCTTTTATTTTCTTGTATTGAAGTATCTGAGGAATCTGAGAGGTACACTGTTAAAAATTGTTGTGTTATTGCGTTACCTACTTTTGGTTGATATAGGAAGTGAAACACAAACCAATTCAAATTTTGTGTACAATTTGGCACAGTTTTCCGATGTGTGAACGTGAATTTAGCACAGAAAACAACGTAGAGAATGGGAAACCCCATATTCAACCAAAGGCCTTGATAGTTTTGTGTTTTACTCTCCATATCATCCAAAATTTTGTGGTGAGTTTTCTCTCTGTGTAAAGTTCAATAAAAATGGTATATGCGATCCTTTTTTCGGAAGGTTACCATATTAAAACGACGAGGACAAAGCACACAAAAAGATGAAGGAGGAGCAAAATACTATGAAAAATATTTTGGTTGAATCTCATGCGCATTGAGACCCGTACAACCCCCAGGATGTTTTTTCTTCGCCAAGATAGCTTACCATTGCGGTAACGATTAAGATTTCCTCCCTCTTATCGAACGCAAGGACTCGATAGTAAAGAGGGCATGGGAAATACAAGAATCACGCGGAACAATACAAACCGATATTCGACACGATAATGGAGTAGAAATAACAGTTATTAAAAGAAACACATGAGAATCAGACATCAATAATTATTAAGTAGAGAAGATTCCGACTATTCGTCATCAATCAGGGAGAAAGGGGGAAGCAGTGGGCCAACGACAAGCGGGGCACCCCGCTGAGGTAGCTAGATTGTAACTGATGATAAAATAAATACCCTCTTCGATGGCCGTATTTAACTTGTTGCTCCCAGGCCAGCCTCCCGACTCGCGCTCACTTTGTCATTTCCTTGTTCGATTGTAATCCACCACATTTTTTTATGAGCGACTTGTTTGATTTTTTAAACCATTACTTATGGGAGGCATATACGAACTGTCATGGAAGAGAGAGGTAAATTACTGGTTTAACCACATTACAGTTGGATTGCATTCAACAGAAAAGAGCGGAGTCAAAATATTTGGGAAAAGTTAGAAGTACGTTGAAGTTTTTTGTATTCTTTGATACGAGCAAGTATGATATACGTTGAAAATCGGCTAAAACGAAATTTTATTTAAAACAAAATGAAATAAATAAGAAAGTGACGTTTTTTGTTTTACAAACTTAATCCAGTAGAGTTAAAGACTAGTTTTGGTTTATTCCCGAAGGTTTTCGTTGCTTCATTCCATTTTTCGGAAACAAAACAAAAATAATAAAATAAACCGTAATATTTTCGTGATTTTTAATGAAACAATCGAAATTTTTGTAAACAGTAAAAGCTGTTGCATTAAAACTTTTAAAAAATTTGAAAACTCACGCTTTCACTAAATGGTTAATTGTTTGACGCGTTTCGGTGGCTACCCGAGGCGTTACTAAAGTAACGTCGCTCGAATTCAAAACCATTTTTCGCGCCAGGTATGCGATTTCCCCTTAAAAATCATCAATTTTTCAAGGACATCTATTTACAGGATCAATCATTTAATTGCCTCAGCTTTAGGTGATATTTATGTCGTGACATACACACGTCACATGATCCTAACGAAACATTCTGTGCCACTTCTGCCAGCGGTTACCGCAGAGTGCGAATGTTTCTTGCAAGTTGCAACGAGCGTCGCGTCTCCGTGTCTTTTCAAATCGCCTTCAATTTTTCTGCTATGCAACTTATTCGCCACCCGCACAACGCGAGTATGCCATCCAGGCGCAGCGAGCGATCCGGCAGCAAGATCCGAGCGAGCGACGAACGGTCGCCTAAGAGACGGTAAATAGCGCACTCCCTCCTTTTTGTGCGAGGAGGATTTTGATAATTACCTCTCGTATGAATGCCCCCCTCTTTCTCCCTTCAACCACTCGGTAAAAAAGTCCGGTAAAAAAGCCCTCCGCACCGACCCGCACTTTTTATGCATTCGTCCAGACTTCAACCTGTGCCGTTCGGATGCGTTTTTTTCGCTCCACCCGAGATTTTTTTCGCTCAGTTAGTTTGTCCTACGCGAAGTTTTTGTTCGGCGGTTTTTATAGACAGGCCAAACGTGCGCATTGTACGCTTGTTGTTTTTAAAGTAGGAGAAGATGAACTAATCAAACTAATCCGTCTGGGGAGATGAAGTTCATCGAAAAAAGAGGAAATTGGAGAAGAGAGGATAAATTATTCCACCCATCCAATTATCGTTTTTTTCGGTTTGTTTTATTTTGATTTCATTACAACCCGGCGCCTTGAACTTTTTTGTCGGGAACAATGACACTGATTGTGTAATGATAGTGCCAGGCAAAAGATCACCGCGTGTATACTAAAATCCCAGTGTGAGAAACACTTTTGAAAGTGGATACTCCATGGGTTAACTCAAGGGATCTCGGAGATACTCTCCTATTTTTGAAGGAAATCTTTTTTTTTATTTTTTTATCGGAAGGAAGGTTTCATAACAAGCTGAATATTCCGTTGTTCTCAGTGGCCTGGAAAAGTATGCATGGTCTTACTGATAATAAAATTCAGTAGTTCGAAAATTTTCAACCCGAGTTATTTTCTGTTTTTTTTTTTTTTTCTTACGTTGAACGTGGGAATTTGCTAATTGAACATGTTGAAATTAATAGCGCCTATAAGCATCGAGTAAAATCAGAGCCGGTACGCTTTGAAAATTCATTTCTCATGCCCCTGAGCTGCAACCACATACTCTCAAGCGAGTACCTGTTTGTTTTCAAATATTTGGTTTCTCAGATGCATGGCATTCATGTGTAGCCCAAATGCCCTCTTATGTATCCTATACTAGCACGTAGAGAGAAATAATCTTTCACTACTCATTGGCTCTAATATTTTTATTAAATACTTAATGTTTTTTCGGATCTCCACGTGTCACCGTTAAGACCAGAGCATTTTATGAACCCCACCAAACGATTTTTTCACCGTCCAGCGAGTTAAGATATTATTTCATCGCAGTATTTTTTACGTACCGGTGTCATCATTATCAAGGATATGCCCGAGAAGTCGTAACCGAACGTCTGATTAAGCCTCAGCACGATTGGATAAAAAATCCGCTCAAGCTAAGAACCCGATGCTACGGGAGGCAAGACTAGGATAACCAGTTTTCCGACTGGAAGAGTTCAAGGAGCAAAGATTAAGGGGTTGATGCCATTGCGTGCCGGTGCATCCTTGCGGAGGCTGAGGCGCTGGACCAAGTCGACAGATGGATGCAGAAAGGAGATGCCTCTCTGTGTCAGTGCCGCCAATTCGAAACACAACTGTTTAACTTTCAAGATTTTATTTCGGTGCATAGAAAATTACAGTAGGGGATCAGAGCCTAAATATGTAAAGTTAACTATGAGAAGAATACCCTAAAAATGGTTTTAATAAGTCTGACACACACAAAAAAAGAACATTCACCTAGGACGTTGCAAAGTAGGAAAATAGAAAATGAAATTTTCAATGCATGCTCATGCCTGTTTTCATTGTTCATTTTTGGTTTTTGTGTCAATAGAGAATGAGCATCTAATTGCCGTAAAACGTGTCTTGGTTGTGTTTTTTTCTGTTAGAGCTTGTTTAACACAATTTTTAGTGTATTTCTTTTGAGTTTCTCGTTGCATCTAGTGATTGCATCATGTTTTTCGTGTGACGTCGAGTAACGTTTTTGGGGCAGTAGATAGCTTCCATGTGTCAAAAAATGGTGAGCGTTCAGCGAAAGGGTACCAACTTTCATGGGAAAGAGATATTTGCTTGTTGAAAGTGGTCGGTACACGTTTCCATATTTGAACTCCGTTTTACAATTAGATATTCTTTTTCTGGCTTATCCCTAAAAACACTTATCTGCAAGGATAAACTATAACGGCACGTATTTCGTCTCTAAAATGAGCCAAAAATAGTAGTTCCTCGTTGCTAAACATTGGGAAAAAAGTAGCTTGAATCTAGAGTCCATGCAGACTCTTGAAAATATTGACAAGAAAAAATACTCATGATGCAATCGGATTTCTTGCTTGAATCAAAAGGAAATGTGCTCAAATTAAGAGGCTTGGTTCTTGATTTAAGCAAAAATCCGATTGAATCAAGAGTATTTTTTCTTGTCAATATTTTTAAGAGTCTGGACTCTGAATCGAAGCGGTTTTTTGTCCAGTGAAGTTCATCTATTCTCATTTAGAACATTTTTGTCGTTAGGACCCTTTGGTCATAGTTTTACCATACGATGAAACATAGTAAATTCTGACAAATTTTTTCACTGAAATTTTTTTTAAATTCTTGCTCAGAGCGGCAACATCGCATTCGGCCAATCCGCGGGACGACGACGCTTTTCTCACGCGCAGATCACTTGATTATACGGCTCAACAGCGAACACCGAAATCGCGTGACTCTTGTCCACCGTTGCCACACCTCGCTCGAAATCCCGTTTTATCGACGTTGAAAGTACCCGGGGATCCCGCCTCCTGGCAACGGCGCAGTCCGTCCCCAGCATCCCCAGCAACCCCCTCCCGGCCCGCCGCGCCCAACGAAAAGCTCCCGAGTAAATTGATCTGGTTGTCGACAAACAAACAGCAAACAGCCCATCGCATCGCCCGGCTATTAATGGAATAATTGTGCTTCTCACCTCGCCCCGCCGGCCCCTGGATTAATCCAACCCAGAACCGCCTAACCTCAATGGATTCACGTTGGAAGATTGGAGGTTTTACAGGGAGAATACCCCTTTCGCGTATTTTATGTTGTCTTTCACGAGTCCTGAGCTAATAGTGACGAGAGTATTTAGTTCTCCACCGCTCACTTGTCTCAATTATCAGTCGGTGGGATGCCGTTCGGATTCACGCTTTCCACACCCCCGAGTGGTAACCCTGTATCCGCTAATGAGACCGCGAAGAAGGTAGGGCGTGTAGGAGGGAGGAGGGAGGAGGGAGGAGGGAGGAGGGAAGAGGGAGGGAAAGAGCTTGGAATTTTCATGCGGTGTAGATTTAGACGCCAAGGAAGCACGGAGAAAATCCCAGAAAGACAGGGATTTCGAATGAAGCTCACCTACCTTTTCCAAGCTTTTCCCGCTACATCCAAGAGTTCGGAAAATGAGGCTAATTAATTGGGATGTGCTTTTAGCGCTTAACTTCTTTTCCCTCTTCGGATTGTTATCGAAAAGTTTATATCTTCAACGAATTTAGCAAACGAGGCTTGCACCAGTGGGGATTCTACAGGTTGGCAACATTGTTTTTCCTCAATTCAAATCCTTTAAAAATATCGATTTTCAGGTGAGACAAGCAATTCACCAAGAACCGATTGTTTTTCATACATTTAAGTGGAGGTAAACCGGTGCCATTAACGTTCCAGAATCTGCGCGCTGGTTCTCATGCACTGCTGAAAAATTATTAACTCTTGGGTTTCATGAGGATTTGAATTCCCGTTTGAGGTATTTTGTACGAAGTTTAGCAGAAAAGAACCAGGTCCTATAGTTAAAACTTAGAGAAAGACGTTCTATAAAAACAAAAATTGCAGAGATACTCATGCGAGATAAACTTTTTCTAAGACGATTTACACATTGCAGTCAAATCAGGGAGTTTTTGTTCACTATTATTGATGTTAGTAAAATTGTGCGAGTCAGAAGAGTTTTTCCCCCAAAAATTTCCCGAGAGGTTTCCCTGAAGTTATCGTTGAGTTGCATTTTCCGATGAGTCATGATAAGAAACGTTCGTAACTTTATTACAAGGTTTATTAACCGAGGACCGCGTCCACTTTTGCTGGAAAGTCGTTACTATACATATGCTCACAATCCACCGATGGAACGAATCGTTCTCTATTTTGACGTCAACGCATTGTATTATCCTCTTTACTTCCTTTGTTTGCGTCTGTCCAGAACTCCGGTGCTCTAAATTCCTTACCTCTTTTTCCTCGCAGTAAATCCTACAGTATCGTTTTACACGATTTTTGCATTACGACCCTCATCGAATATCTAATGAAGCGTAAAATTAATCTCGCAGAGTGTCCCGGGCCGAGGCCAATAATGCACTCTTTCCCTACTCGATATAAAATCTCAGCAGCTGAGAATCGGAGAAATCGAACAGTCATCAATTAATTTCCTTTACTTTACTAATCCTCTTTGTGATTCTCCTACTCGGAGATCCTTTGGGTGTGCCCCACTTAGAGCTGCACTTCCACGCCACCTGTAAAGTGCATGAATTAACCCTCGGAAGAATGAAAATACTACGCGGGGAAACGAACGATGAAAGGAAGAGAAAAAAACAACTCGACACATCTGAATAGATCTTGAGGACTCCTCTTCGGATCCCTCGGGCGGATATCCCTTCCATCCCTTATTTGAATTCGTCAGCGGCCCTCCGAACTCGAAAGTAGGTCGCGAACCCCCCACAGTGACCGGAATTAATTCATCCCCGCGAGCAAGGGTAGCTCCTCGAGCTTCGGTTTGCTCTATTAGCTGCATTGTCTTTGCGCGATTCGCCGAAACTAAAGACTGCTAATGAAATATGAATATTTAGATGCAGGCTCGAGATCTCACGGACGAGACTTCCTAATTCGGTTACGTGAATAACTTCTGGCCTTTTAATGAGGATATCGGTTTGTTGCATGCGTTTTTTCGTGCGCTTCTGTTTTTGTTTTTTGATCAAACAAAGGTACACTTGAGGGTGCGGGAACAAACATTGACATTTTTTTGACAGTCGTACATGCAGAGATGCGTCGGCTAATCCTCGCCCCTGGGTGGGTCTCATGCGTTTATCTGACCCCAGGGTTGGATATAATTACGTGTTTTTGTTGTATGTTTGCTGATGTGTATTGTGAGCTCCTGGTTTTTATGCTTCTTCTTTGTCACTGCTCTTGTTTCCTTGTTTTTTGGTCATTCATATGCTTTCTAACTAGCTGAAGTATCATTGGCTCCATACATAAGAATCTAGGAGGAACAAAAATTAATAGGGAAGCTCAGAAAAAGTTGATCTTTAAAGTTCATCGGTGTAGATAATAATGTAGAAAAAATATTTCCACAACTTTTTTCTCCTCAGGTTGGCGTTGTTTGAACTGGAACTTTTGTTCGTTGAACATTCAAAGTATTGAATATTCTAATAACGGACAACCCTTCAATTTTCCCCCGGCGTAATTGGCTCGGAATTCCCTCTGACTATTCTCTTTCCCCTTCTCCAAGCTTCTGGAGAGGAGATTTTCTCTCTCGACAAAAAAATTTAGAGTAAAAAAGTTTTAGTCTCTGCTCAGTCATCGTTTTTATACAGCTTGAACCGATAACTTTTGGGTCTGGACAGTCATTCGTAGGGCAAATCTCTTCACTGGATCCTTCGTCAATGAAGTTGCACTTCCGTTTTCGCTTTTTGTAAAAACCTGTCCCGCTGTCCCGAATTTCGATGAATTCAAATACGTTTCTGGTAAGACTCTTAAGATTCTGGTTAATTTTCTTTTCTAGTTGACCTTTTTTGAAAGTATCCACATAGTTAGTAGAATTTACCAGATTGGCATAGTTTTTCCAGCAACTTATTTAAATCTATCAAATTACTGCGCGGTCAGAGCTGTGCAGGTCCCGAAATTGCGTTTTGACGATTTTAGGTAATAGACTACCACTAAAAAAAGTCTAATACTTTACTAGATCATGAGCTGGGTGTTTCAAAACTAGGTGTTAGGATAGATCTGATTATTTTTCACTAATCTATAAGCTAAAATCATCAAAACTCGATTCTGTTCCCAGCACAACTGAATCATTGAACTCTGGAAAAAAAAGTCTCTTGGAACCAGAGTCCAGATTCTTAAAAAAATCAACAAGAACAATTTACTCTTGATTCACGCGGATTCTTGCTTCAATCGAGAGCCCAGCCTCTTAATTTAACCCAGGGTGTCTACAAGTCTGGAATTTCCAGAAAGTCCGGAAATAGTACTGATTTTTTAAGAGCGATCCGGAAGTATTGAAAAGTGCGGAAATACCGCAAACAGGGCCGGAATTTTTTTCATTTCTTGTCATTTTTGTCATAATTTGGGCGAGAAATTCAAATTTATGAAGTTTTTCGAATTTCGTCTATTGGAGGTACTGATAAAGTGCAGAATTTTTCTGTTGAGAAGGTACGGAATTTCTTGGGATTGTACTGAAAAAGTAGTGAATTCTGGTCAGCCTGTTTTAGTAGACACCCTGTTTAACCGGATTTCTGTTTGATTCCAGCAACAATCCGATTGAGTCAAGAGTATTTTTTCTTGTCAATTTTTTCAAGAGCCTCGACTCTTGATCCAAAATACTTTTTTTCCAGTAAAGTTTTTTCCCCGGTGATTCCGACCGGAAAATCGGCAGCACTGACAGGCTCTTCTTTTCAGGAACCGGAGCAACCGCAGCAAAAGCAGAGCGTAAATCCGAGGACCAATAACGATCAGCGCTTGGAACCGCGACCATGAGGGTGTGTTCGCCACTCGAAAAGCCAACATAATCGATCCACTCCTTTTCCGCGCGGTTTATCGCCTCCCGGCGGACAATAAGCGTAAAGCGGCGAGCTTCGCGTGTGGAAGTATCGCACGCGGACAATGTAAACAGATCGGGACCTTGGACATTTAATGCGCTCCGAGTCGGAACGACGACAGCCTGAATGATCTTTTATGTGAAAGTGTCCGCCGTGGACCCCACGTGAAAAACGCCCAACCGCCGGCTCGGCCGAAGAACGGGTTGATGGTACTCGGACCAGCCGGACGATGAAGATTATCATGGGCTTGACGGCCTTTGCTTTCAGGTAGGCTTTGACTTTGAGACGTAGGGTGTCGGGTTTTTTGGTTTCAATTTTGTCTTCGGTGTTTCTTTTCTTTAATTTTTCCTACAAATTTTGGTCTCGTCCATTTTTTTTTCTTTTTCTTCTTTTTTCCTTTTTTTGTTTTTTTTTATAATTTTTTTTAGACTGCTTGTCTGGTATGGTCATGTCAATAGAATGACGGACCAAAGGCTGCCAAAGAAGTTGCTTGATTGGATTCCTCATGGGAGGAGACGAAGGGGACGTCCAGTGAAAGGGTGGCGACAGGGGGTTTTAGAAGAAATAAGGGTTTGCCACCTCCCTGGAGGGCTTTGGGAGGATTGGGGACTTTGGCGGCTAGGAGTCGTAGAGCGCCAGAGAGCGCTATAAAAGCGGCTGTATACATACGTACATTTTTTTAATTATTTTTAAAAATTTGTCATAGTATTCTCTTCATATTTTGCTCAAATCACCTTTTTTAAAAAAGAGTTTAGTATTTTCTCCTCTTTTTTACAAGAAAATGATTAATGTTTAATGTTGCATATTTGTTTTCCGTAAATGGCAGGCAAGACTCGCACATTTGGTCGTCATTTTTTGACGAAGACGAAGAATTACACAGTGCTTAACCTATGAATACGCGCAGGTGTTTGCTAAAAAATTCAGGGGTATTTAAGTATATATTTCCTTGAAAAGGTAGCCTCAACAATCGATCTAATTTCAACATAAATTAGCAGTCTTATGCGCTCATGGTGCATAGCCTTTTTCTTCTCATCTGAATATACTTTTTCACTATAAGAAAAATAATTAGGAATTCGTAATTGAAGGGGAAGGAAGTGAATACGAGAAATTGCAGTCAGTAGATTCACCAACAGAATTTACTTACATCATGAATGCAAGATTGAATAGGTACGGAGAGCTTTTGGAAATATGATGTCAAAAATGAAGCGCGTAACCTTAATTTCTAGACTTAGAGATATTTTGCAAAATGACGTGGCAACATAGACATAATGGTTAAACTTTGTTAGCCGGCCAAAGCTCTGGCATCAACAGCCCCACCTCAACTTGTGGGACGAAGCTGGACGAAGCAGTCTATTTTATATTATACATTGTTGCTACACTGTACTTCATAACGAATGGCTTCGATAGAAAAACATGTATATGCTTTTTAGAAATGACGGGTCAATGGTCATCTCGTATATTTCTGACGAAACGATCTGCGAATGATATTTGCCCACCATTTCGATCACTTTCTTCTAGTGGTGACTTGACGCGGGGGAGTATACCTCTCTTCTTTTCCGATAAATTCGAAGGATTTTTTGGATTATTTTCGCCGTTAGTTGGTTTTTTTACTGTAGAACAAGTTTTAAGAGAAATGCGTTTTCCCTCCAAAACATTTTACCAATTACTATAATCGATTCATAGGCTGAAAAAACAACAACAAAAACATGGACATGGGAGTGAGGAACATTATTTGGAACGAGTTCAGAAAAGGAAAAAAACAAGTACATGTAATACTGGCAAAATTGTGTAACACTTTATTTTGGAAGGAAGCACAAAATCCAACCGAACTCTTACTTCATCTTACCGAACAAATAGAAGAAGAAGGAGCTAAAACACCGCATCATAAAAAATGAGAAAAATTACTCTGGAAACTCAATTTCGTTGCGTGATGCAAAAGAATCGTTGTGGCAAAAAAGGAGCGGATTTTGCTCAGAATCTTCGCAATTTTTACATCCATTCAATCGATATTTTTACAATATTAAGATTATTCGCATACTACATTAGAGTGAGTATATTAATGGACGGATGAGGAGGTGGAACTACTCCTAGCATGATTTAAATTTTGATATTGTCTCATGTACCCTTCCACACAGATTCTTTTCCCCAATATTCAATGAGGATTGGAAGTGTCGGTAATTTATCTCCGATCTAGTCGTGATGAAAACATTAACACATTGAACCCCTCGGCCTTGGAACGCCATTATCACCACGATTAATAATTAAGCCCGTTTACGTCGTTTTTCACCCTTTTTCTCGGTTCCTCTTCGATCTGGCAGCCTGTGGCAGCGTCAGATCGGGAGTGCAAGTCTGCAAGTAGCACCTGTAAGTAATTCCTGGTTGTAGCGGGCTCTCCTAATTATTCCGTTTTATTGCTGCTCTGACCCGTATTTAAGGGAGCCCTCCAGGGTGCAAATAATGATGAACCACTCTGCCAAGGTTGCTCATCATTCCTTCGACCACGCTCCTGCTGCCCTCTGGCGCTCGTCGTGCGAAACAACGGTTCTTGCGCCGCCCGGCCGAGACGCACCTTCTTGAAGGATACTCCGTGTCCTTCGTCGCACCGAGCCCCCGAAGCCTAAGCCAAGTACCGAGGAAAAACGCAGTATGAACCTTCAGGCGTTGCCAAATTTCCCTTGTTAAAATACGAATTCATCGGAAATGTTGTTAATGCTCTCCTTCCGCATTTTCAAAAAAATTCGTTCGCAATTTAAGCTAAAATATCTGAAAATTTCAAGGAGAATTGCATAAATTTTCTTCAAAAATAAATCCTTTATCAGGGGAAATTTGGCAACATTTGAACGTTCATACGGCGTTTTCCCTTAACACTGCAACTCGGGTGTGGTTTCTTGGTTCTCGGTGCTTTCACAAGTCAGTTGACCGGCCATTAAATCGTATTTTGATCACGTCGCTTATGGATGTGTCAAATATGATGTTTTGCCTCCCTGGTATAAATAGAATATCGGCCATCTTCAAAGGTACAAAAGCATCTTTAATGACCGTCACGACAATACTACCGGATTTAAGCATGGTCTGATATTGTTTCTTTACTCGGAAACTCACTCATTTTAAACTTAATTTTCAGTCAGTTGAAAATAATAAAATGTTGCCTTTATTTAAAATTCTTACGTTCATTTCTAATTGAAGCGTCTCATTTAAAAAATACCTTCGAATTCAACTATTCCTGCTTTACGAATGTCCGTATTGGCTACCCGAAAGTATGAAGGCCCGTCGAATTTCTTTACATCGAAGCATCGTACTTCCCAGCATCAAATGTGCGATAAAAACAGCAACATTTGGATACAACTATTCGTGCCTCATGGATGTCCGAGTTGCATACCTACAGTTTTGAAGGCGCGTTGATTTTCCTCACACTCTTCTTTTGTTAGCATCAAGTGCGTTTCATTTATGGCAACTGTTGGATACAACTATACGTACTTCATGGATGTCCGTATTGCCTATGTACAACATGAAGGCGCGATAGGTCCAGCGGCCGTCATAGCAACTTGCACTAATCCAAGTCACAAACAGTTCAAGGGTGCAGAATTACGGGATGCTGAATTTTTGTTTGTTCTACATCTTGTAAATAATTTCTTTAAACAAGTGGATTCAGTCACCAAGTGTAAGAATGTTTACTGCGTCCGAATATTCCGGGTGACATAATAACGACATCTACCTTGACATCTCAATTCTCAGAGTTCAGCTCCAACTCAGAGTCACCGCCCTTTTATCCTCCTAATTTTCTCGCTTATCAAGCGATGAAATTTAATTGCTTCTCAGTAAGTCGAACTGACCCACTAGCGCAGAGACTAAAAGAACGCAACCCAATTGAAAATATGGCCCGCGCTTGTTTCTTATATCCCGATGACTAAAGGAGGACAGAAAGCAGGAAAATCGTGAAAAAAGCGAACGATGCTCGGTCCAACTTCTGCAACGTGATAAAGCGATGAAGGAAGTAATTAAGAAGCGCATTAGACATCAAAGATTAACTCGGATGGTACTTGACAAAGAACAAATCTACTCATCACGGTTTGCAGGCGACGCGCAGTTTCAACATCTCATTCATTTCTAAATAATTCAAGGGAAACTTCGGGTGAGAGTTGATCAATTTTGCAACATCGTCCGCGCCGCCCTTTCTTTTAATGGGGACCCATGTTAGAAAGAATTCGAATTACTGGACACATAAATTAAGGAAATACAGTGTAAAAATGTGGCTTAGCCGATTCAAGGCATAAATAAATGCTTTTCAAGGTCTGAAGAATCCAAGATACTCAATTTCACAGCACGATTTGGCAACGTATGAAATAGAGGACACGGATGACCTGTCAACGATGGGAGATCTGTCGAATAAAGAGCAAATAATATGAGTACGAGAGGAATAAACTCTGCACTGTGTCACTGTTGCCGTTTGTGGAGTCTGAAACGTCTTTTGCGGGAGGTTTCATGGTTTTTAACTCCCTTTTTTTTACACAATGTAAATTCTTACTCATGAAAGTTAAATTTTTTGAGTCTAATGACATTTTTCGGTCTCTATTTCTCCGCAGAACAGTGTGGACCCCACCCAATACTACCATTCCGCTCTTTACAGTTTGAGCTACATTTTTAATGTTTTTTCTTGTTTGTAAATTCTACGTATAATTTTTGTAATTTTTTAATTACTTTCTCTCCTGCTCCTCTATCTGGTGAGCTTTTTAATGATTCTGTTTTCAAAAAACATTGTTGCGCGGGTTGCGCGTTTCATGAACCATAACATAGCCGGCGGACCGTTTACAAGTTATCTTTAAAGGTACTCGGGGTGCCCTCTGGCTGCTAAGTGGCCCAGCCCCCGATCCGGCTTGGCTTTGCCCCTTTCAGTTCCACAAGATCCAAGTCTATTTCAAGAAGCTGACAATGATTTCTTCAGACCTTTGGCCTAAGTCCCTGAAATTCGACAACGACGAGGACCTTACAGAGTAATAAAACGCAAAACGAGTCTGGCTTTCGGGGCGCGTAATGGTCCGAATTTTATCCGAGCAGCCCAAGAATGTCCTGCATCGCCGTCGCCGCACAGTGGATCGAGTCAATTAGAGAGGTCGGACATGGGATTTTTGACGAAAACATCAAATTTTGATGTTTATTCCGTCACATTTTCAACTTTGCGGGGTGCACCTTGAAGAAAATTTCACCAGAAAACCAATGGAGCCACTTTTAGAACCTCAAAGTTTTATACAATCGGAGTTATAAGCGTTTGAAGTTACTAAATTTTGTCCGACTTCTCCTAATGACTCGATCCACTGTGCGCCGTCGTCGTCGGCGTCGTTTTGCCACGGTCACGCGAAAAATGTCGCTGCAATTCGTCGTCTTCGCAAGAGGATGAGTCAGGCTGAGGGTGTCGTCGTTTTCCGAGGCGGGGCATCAGTCGGCAGCAATTATACTTAAATTTTTATTTCTATCATCTCGCGAAGCCGTTAATTTAGCCGTGGTAATTAATATTGGCCATTGTCTAAGTATAATGAAATAATTTTTTATTTTGGCTTGTCTCAGAGACGACATATAGATGGTCAAATTAGGAAGATGCGTAACCTCATTGCAACGTGTAAAAAGTTCCGATTTTTCGTTCTCCAAAAGGCAACCAACCAGAATATCACTTTAAATTTCTCGGCTTTCTTTGAATGAGCGAAGGAAGTGCATAGAAAATTCCTAGAAAATTGGTTGTTCTTCTTCCTCTGAAACAAATAATTATAGCATTATCGAATATTTGCAACGTTGAAATCGGCCGGGGACACATTTTCACATTGATATCTGACATTTATTTGCCGATGCAAATAGGCGCATTTATGTTTGCAGCATTGGCCGTACAATTTGTACGGCCAATGTCATGCTCATAAAAGCAGTCCTTCTGACCCTATTCTTTCGTGGTTTCGCTTCCATCAGCTCAATTAATTACCTTTCTCCTGTAAAAAATTCAAAGCTGGAAACAAATATTTAATACGAGGTGAAAATCTACTCTTTACGTATAAAAAAAGTATTTGTTGTTAAAACCTAAACTCTTTTTGTCTATTTCAACTTACTATGACTGGGTTCTTATCTGTTGAGCTTGGTTTGTTCCTATGTTCTTTAGGTGCGATGATAGATTGAACCGAATTTTTAAGCAAAACTCCCAAGAGTCAGACCTAGATCAGAGTTCCTTGCACCTAACAGTGGCATTTTTATCACCCCACATCTAAGGTCTAACGGATTTCTCCCTGCAGCTAGGTGACGAGGAAATTAATTTTTCCAGGGGCATCTTGAAAAATCTATGACTCATGATCTGATCTTGGGACAAATACGCGGGAGGTAGGCCGGTAGGCCCCGGTGCGGTGCAACCACCTCATAAATCCTCGCTCCTTTGGCGTAAGAGAGTATCTCGATTTTCAAATGAGCCCCAGAGAGTATAGGTTTATATGTAAAACAGGGCTTACATGGAAATTAAGTTACGCCCTTACGCCAGAGGGGCGATGAAATTTCCGCCGGGAAACTGAACGGGAGGTGTTTTGTCAGGCCTCCCAGTGAGTTCTCGAAAATGTAGCTCTCTCAACGCCACCATCGTGAGATTTCGTTTTCATAATTGATGTCTTGACAAATGTTCAAATGAAGATAAGTCTTCTTACTATCACTAAAGGTGCAGCTGTTTTCAAATTTTTGTGTTTTTTACTATTTATCGTTTCGTGAAGATTTTTTCTTTCGATTAAAGGAAATGAAACTTACTTTTTCATTATCAATTTTTTTTTTAAAACTTATTATACTATCTAAAGGAATTTGGTGCAACTAGCTGATCAGTAATGAACTTCCTGACAATTTGAATTGATCGGCCGACATGACGGTTTGTGAAAATTAATTCTCACTTCATTGTAAGTTGCACCATATTCCATGGGTCAGAGTAAACGTTCTTCTACTTTTCTGTTTAATAACTTCTGGTATTATTTGATAAAAATAAAGAAAGGAATTTCTAAGTCATGACGTTCTTCCCATCATTAAAAATTTCAAAAATCCACAAGTCCATCGATTCATAGCCATATATAAGAGTATTGACATTCTTCTCCAAAGAATGTCATCAACTAGGGCGTGTCGCTAGACTTACAAAACACGCAGGTAGAGTCGTGTTAAAAGTCCCCTAGGCGTCTTGCGTAGCAATTTGAACTTTTGGAACGCTCGAAAATTTGACTGCCAAAATTTTCCTACCCGACCGGACTTTTGCCACTCATACTGTTGGTATATTTTGATCAAAATAAAAGCGCATTTAAAGCGTGAGAGATAATCTTATTCTTGTGACATGTGTCAAGTGACATTTTGATAATTTATGCAGCGGTTAAATATTCATAGGTTTCGGGCGTTTCTCCCGGCTGAAACCGCGTCTTTGAAAGCTCGATCACGTCTGACCTGGTGGTCAGCAGGTCCCGCGTGACAGTCCGATCCCCGAATGGCAGCTGAATGATCTTTTAAAAACAATCGAATAGGTATCAGGTTTTATGGATCCCTGAAGTTTCCGTTTTCGGCACATTCCGCGTTTCACATCCACTAGATTCCGCTTCAGCAATCTAAATGAGAGCAATAAAATTAATTCATAGATTTTCGAGTTCGTCTCTACTCTTGTCAAAGTAGTCGGATACTCGCATCAAATCCAGTGGCGTGGCGTGCTTTGCGATGTATAGATTGTTATGCCATTTAAACCTATGGTAAAGCATAGATTATGAAGGTGTTCGCTGCGAACACCCTGTTTATCGATCCTTTTCCATGGGTTCAAATGGCAGATCAATCGATATATCGCAATGGCGATTTTTGAAAGTTATAGCGACACTGTTTTTCCTCCATTTGAATGTATGCAAAACAATCGATTCTAGGCGAGGCAGCTCTCTATCATCGATATATTTGATGGATTTAAATGCAGGAAAGACAGTGCAGCCAACTTGCAAAATCGCCACTGACTTGTCTTACGCTGTAGTTTTCAGTCCAAGTTTTCTTTTCCATCGATCGGTGCTCCTGATGTTCAGTTCCCGGCCGCGGTGTTACCGCACGGTTGCGTGGCGACATTAAGAGCAGGGCTACACGAGTTAAGTTCGACGTAGATGACGTCGAACGAAAATAAAATACGGAAAAAAGTAGACGCAGGGAACTCGATCGTCGAGTCCGAGTCACGCTGCGCAAAAATGACACGGAACTGCACTTCAAGAAAAAGGAGGACCACGAGCAGGAAAAAACCTCTTTGCCATATTTATTGGGTTTTTACATGTATAATACCTCTCGCACTTTTCTATCAACCACAAGGAAAACCCTTGAAGCGTTTAAATCGGTCGATTTTGAATCTAAAGAGGTCCAGTCGATCGAAAAATGAGTTTTTTATGGACGACTCTTCTCGTGGAAGACATTCGATTTGTTATCTTTTGGGAATTACTTTCAAATTATGAAAATTGATGTTCTTTTTTCATTCCTTCTTTTGATCGCTTTTTTGGATCATGGTATATATCTGCGAAAATGTCGGCTTGTGCGTTGTTTCTGAAAGGAACCCAAAATAAGAGCCACTTATTGCAAAATGTATCCCAAATGGGCTAAATCAGTAAGGCTTTCTTTATTTGATACTCTGTTTAAGTAAAACTGTTTTTTACCCCCTTGTTAAATTTTAATTCTTTAGCACGTTAATTTTTAACATATGTCGCAGGCAATTCGCAATCGCCAGCAATTTGCAAGCTATAAGTGAATTAATAGAAAAGAATAGATTTTAGAAATATAGGAACAAGATTAAAGTACTGATTATTTACCCTTTCATGAGAGTGGACAGTTTTCCCTTCATAAAAGCATGGTAGTAACAGATAAACTCACGAGAGCGTGTGGTGGAAACCATGAACTTAGTCGGGTTCAGTTGGGTCACGCAACTAAACTAACACCGTGACAAAGCGTTGAGTATCACAAAAAATGAAGGCGCTCCAATGCGAGATCGTGCTTTTTAAGGCCTTAATCCATCAGGCCTTCATTACGCTGATTCGCATCGAAAAAAATGTAAACGCTTGCAAACTGCCGGCGATTGCTAATTGCCTGCGACACATATAGACTAATTTGTTTGGATCAAAAAATGTCAAAGGAAGAAGGAGGAAAAAATGAGCAAATTGAAAACAGAACGTTATCAATGCACTTTTAAAAGCTGCTTCGTGATGAAGTCAAGGCGGCAACGTCACGAGGGAATCCAAAGCTTCGTGCAATTTGCGACTCAGTGACGCTGTACTAAGCCAGACGCATTGCAGACGATTAACCAATGATCGGGTCGTGGACCTTTCCTTGTGTCTCCTGGGACGGAAGGACTCCCGCAACTTCCAGGGAAATCAGAACTTGTTCCCATGACGTGTTCGCAACAACAAGATCTCCAAGGAGGTTGTTAAGTGATACATCACTGTTTATGTTGGAGGTCGCAACAGAATTTGGTGTGAACCAGATTTTGTTAAAAGCCCTGGACAGTTGACTGAAAAGAAAAAAAAATCTTTTCTCTTTACACAAGTTTTTGTTTTAATTCAACAGAACGTTTGATATTATATTTCCTATTGCCATTTTACTAATTATAAGTAGTTTATCAAGGCTTAGGTCAAAATTGTTTTATGGAGCGCTAGATATTCTTCAAAAATGACATATTTCCCCCCGCAGCACGACCTTAAATTACTTATTTTCCTAATCTGCTTCATTATGTGCACGAAAAAGAGTATGTTTGATCTTATACCCCGGTGGAGGCTGGTGAATGTGATGAAGAATACACTGGAAAAAACACATTGGATCTAGAGTCCGGACTCTTAAAGACATCGAAAAGAAAAAATACTCTTGATTCAATCGGATTTTACAGCTTAAATCAAGAACCAAGTCTCTTAATTTGAGCGGATTTCCTTTTGATTTAAGAAAAAATCTGATTAAATCAAGACTATTTTTTCTTGTCAATGTTTTCAAGAGTCTAGAATCTAGATCCAATGTGTATTCCCCCCCCTCCCCCGTGTACCCTTCGTAATTTCGGGTATATTCACAGAAAAATTAAGCTTTTTACTCTGTCTACTTATCTGTTTAAAAAACTAAAAATAAGAGAAACTGAAGCATAAAGTGAAAGGCAATTGGACTGGTTGCCATCGAATACGTCTATGTAAAAATGTAGTGAATTCCACTAAAACTTAGATTACCTCTATTCGATTGGTATTCGCGTTAGTTTTATTTACTTTTTGCGGTGTAACCATGCAGTGGCAAAATGCTCAACTGAGCGTAAATAATCTACATTCTACCCGAAAAACATTGGAATGAAAAAACACATTGGATCTAGAGTCCAGACTCTTGAAACCTTGACAAGAAAAAATACTCTTGAGTCAATCGGATTTTTGCTTGAATCAAAACGAAATCCGCTTAAATTAAGAGGCTTGGTTCTTGATTTAAGCTGATTGAATCAAGAGTAGTTTTTCTTGTCGATGTTTTNAGTGCATTTTCTCAAAAGGAGAGCTTTTCGATCATGCTGAGGCTTTATGAAG
This sequence comes from Bemisia tabaci, assembly GCF_001854935.1. Lineage (NCBI taxonomy): Eukaryota > Metazoa > Arthropoda > Insecta > Hemiptera > Aleyrodidae > Bemisia > Bemisia tabaci. The sequence continues at coordinate 4,538,946 of NW_017548003.1, forward strand.
TTTCCGCTAGTGTTCCAATCGGTTATTTTCTCGCACTTCGCGCTGAAAGTTATGAATGACTCCCATTCTCGCGCTAAACGGCACCCAACAGATACGATCCTCCATCGAACGCCTTTCTTTACCGGAGGGACGAGTCCCTTCGAGTTTTTACCTCCGCGGGTCCTCGGATCCCGCGCAAGTCATAAGTTTCACACCCCGCCCGTGGGCAGCCCGGCCCAGTTTTAATCGTTCTTTCATTGGTCCAGTTTATGACTCGCATCTTTGTGCGATGTGCAATTAAACTTCGCGCAGCTCCCGTTATACCTGGGCCTCGGGCACCCGGTTTCCTCCGTCGCTTAACCCCTGTTTTATCACCAGAGTCATCTCGCCAACCGGAAACGGTGATTTTCCCATGCTTCTTCCGAATCTCTCGTGGGGTTGCCGGATGCAGGGATTTCTTTGTGATAATGTTGCTAGTATGGGGATTTTTTTCGAGTTTTGGCAACCCCGGCGGGGATCGGAGCCATTAATTTCCTCGTGTCAAAACCGGCGTGTTTTGGCAGTGGCAGTGCGCTGCAACGGGACCTGTTGCCGTGTTGAATTGTCGGTAATGAAATGTTTTTCTATTGGGGACTTTTCTTGTCCTGAATTGATTTTTATTGAAGTACACATTGTGTTTCAGGGATTGACGTCACCTACCACGTCAGTGTGTACTTAAGTTCTTATAATATATTTATTTTATGAGTGATGCACGGAGAGCAATCAGTGTTATTTGTTGCATCCGGGTTGCATGGGAACCGGTGTATGATGTCGCAAACAGTTTTACCGATGGGCGATGTTATATCCGTCAATATTTGTCTCAGAAATCTGATACGGTTTTGCAAATATATTAGTTTGAACAAAATCTAGACGATTCTGTAGTTGGCACAACAATTTTAAATCAGATTTTTAGAGGATTTCTCTAACATAGAATTAGATTACTTATATTCGTATTTTGTTCGACCGCAGATAGAGCATTTAAAGCACGTCATAAGACTGCAACACACTTGTTCTCTTTTTCATCCTTTTTTCGTTTTTCAAATAAATGTAGAACTCACATGTGAGTTAAAATTTCTTATTTCCATTTAAAAGTGAAAACCACCCAGTGATACAAAAATGTCGTCGATCGGTGAACTGGTCGGATATACACTGGAAAAAAAAACACATTGGATCTAGAGTTCAGACTCTTAAAAACATGGACAAGAAAAAGTACTCTTGATTCAATCAGAATCTAGCTTAAATCAAGAACCAAGCCTCTTAATTTAAGCGGATTTCGTTTTGATTTAAGCTTAAATCCGACTGAATCAAGAGTCATTTTTCTTGTCAATGTTTTCAAGAGTCTGGACTCTAGATCCAATGTGTTTTTTTCCAGTGTATTGAAGAAAATGTAGGAGCTTAATCTTCTGATCTGCACGTTTCATAGATGAGAAAAACCGTTCTGTGACGTCACTTAGAGAAACATCTTTTCTCACTTTTTATGTTTTTCTAGAATCTCATTTCAAAACAAAACTTTGCTGACTGTAAACTCAGCACATCAAACGTCTTGATATGTTGTCGTAAAATATCCTCATGATAATTCCCCATTAATTTTAATTTTTCATCGAGCATACACGCAGATTACCCTCCATTTCTATTCTCTATTCAATTTCAACGTTTACGATTCCAAAATGTGGGAATCCGCCGGGCGACCCCGCAACGGAGCAAGCGCGCGGTTGTGCGGTTTTACGCGGTCGCGCTCGGCGGCAGAGGTCAGGGCACGGCCCCGCAGCGCGCGATGCCGCTAACGATAATGACCCGCGATTTATTGCGACCGTTTGTCGAACCCTTGCGCTCATAAATAATGCATCGCCGATACGTACACGCCGTCCGATTCGGTTTCGCGTTTTTACTTTTTCGCCGGGTATCGCCCTCACTCAGATTTCACTAATCGTCCCTAAAAACCCCCAAGATCCCCTCAAACACAAAACCGCGTATCCCGCAATAGACACCCGGTGTGAAACAGCGGTTTTCACTCAGCGAGTCACGGGCGCCTAATGACCGGACATTAAAACTTAATGGACGGATTTATGAGCGGTGAGTGATCGGACGAAGAAGTATTGTGCGCATGACAGTCGGTGTTGAAACCGCGTAAGTCGATTTTGTTAATGAGCGCATCTAAGTTGGCGTTTCTTACGGGTGTCTGAGCTCGTCAGGAAGTTGGTTTGTTATGTTTTAACATCGAGCGGTTCACATCTGCGAGTCGTAAAGCGAGATGCGCTGCCGGATAAGGTAAAAAAGTGTGTGGCTCCTTAAAAAAAAGTATCAACAAAGTACGCACACATCTGTGCCGCATCGTAAAGTCGGGATGGGAGGCTGCGTGAGGTAAGACTGCAAAAATGGAGTTTTCGATAATTGTGGTAACGAAATACTCTTGCTTTAGTGCATCCTCATCGGCTTTTGCAATCTGTGTGATTTGATTATGCAACTGCCATCTTGAGAGTAGATCAGATCTTTATTGATAATAATATCGAAAGAGGGAAGTGGAAGAACCAGTCATTATTTAGTGTGGGTAAGCTTGATCTCGGTGTGCAAGTTTAGCCGGCCGAGGCCCCTTTTCGTCCTATGAACGAAATGTCTGAAAATAATTGGAGAAATGACCAGTAAATGAAAAAAAATGGCGGGATAAAGTAGAGCATGCTGGTCGCAATATTTAATTAGCCGTTTTGGATTTTGACCGCTCGATAATCCTTCCTTAGAAATTGCGAGGGTTTAAAATTTTAACAAAGCACAGACTGTGTTAACCTCGGTCTTTTTTTCTGTAATCATTGTTTTCGGACTTTTTTGTTCAATTTTCTTTTTTTAGTATCTTTGATGCGTGGTTCGCACCTTTTTTTCAGAAGTGGCTCTTTTTGAATCTGCGCTAGGAAAGCTTTCCCTCCCATAAGAAATCCCAGATTCTCATTATTATTTTTATAGCATCTATACATTAAGAGTTGAATAGAAAAACCGAGTCCGTTTAGACAGGGTGGGTTTTAGCATAATTTATAGCTGAATAAGATGCTGAAACAACATTCCAACACATAGAATTCGACTCACGAGGGTATTTTGCCTACCTCAAAAATTGAAGGCGCAATAGCAACGTGCGTGACACCACCTCCGCGTCAATTTTGTTACCTCTTAAGTGGGCTGCATATTGCAGTAAGAAACTACCAATTCCAGTTCATTTTAAAAGCAACGTATGTGCAGTTGTGCAGTTAGTTTCTCTGTGCAGATAAGTGATTTTACTGATGAACTATAGAAATAGAAGTTCTCAATCGCGAAATATAGTCCAATTTTCAGTCAGAAACGCTACCGTTTTCTGGTGTAAAATATCTGGAGGAAAATTTGCCGGCATTTGCACACGTGTAGGATTTGTTCTACCTCAACTGAGGTGCTGCCGAGTTTATATGTCCAAGATTGGCGAGGATTACGCAAAGCGCGGCCCGGAAACGGGCGGCGCGCTGTCAGGATGTCCAGATCTCCGAGATTACTCACAGACATAGACAGACGTGAGACAGCCGATCCAATTCTATAATCTGACCATGTCAGCGAACCGACTCGAAAGTAAAAGCGTCCGTTGAACCGGTCGTCGCCCGATTCTCATCCATCAACATCGCCACTCATCGATGGCGAAGCCGTTACAAAGAGGGATCCAGAGAGGGCAACGGATCCTATCACCTGGGGCAACAATTTGCTTTGGGAAAGGAGAGAGGAAAAGGCTATGTAAGAATCAAAATATCTCAACCAGATTCGGAATTTGTCGGTCGAAAGAAGAATTAAATTTTAATTGTTTTAATCCAACTTCTTTGTCCCTGAAGAACCATGCCGCGTATCTCACAACTGATGATTTTTCACAACGAAGAATAACTTCGCCATTTTTCTAATTTTGAGGATGGGTTTGAAATGTTTTTATACATCACAATGGTACCACGCAGAGTTGCAAATTACTAAGAACATCAGTTTGCGTATTTTATACTGTAGAATGCGGCACCGTCGCTATCTCATTTTCGCCAAAATCGTGAGCCAGGTGGTATCGTTCCTAAGCTATCGATAAGCCGAAATAAAAGAGACTCCTAGAAAACTTGAGAAATATTCCATGTTGTCATTATGTAGGAAAATTTCAAGGAAATCGATGAATTTCTCAAGAAAAAAATAAATTATCTCCTCTACTATCTTTATTTTATAATAGCTTTGTAATTTTATCATTGGAAGTAGAGTATGCTCAGTTTATGGACTTGTACCGGATAGCGGACACGGGCGGCACTAACCCATTTTGCGTTTCAAAAAATTGTCTCTCAAAGTCTAGAATTTTGCAGATTCTAGCTTACAATGAAGATGTAATGTTCTCTAAGTTGCTGTACAAAAGGCCTTGTCTTGTCCCCCAAAGCTATCTTCTTGCTCCGCAAGAAGGCATCAGGGTGTGGCTCAAACACGCGGTTTTTAATTTGCGTAGCCTTATAATCCATACGACAGCGCGTACAAGACCGCAACTAATAATGCTGTATAATTCTTGATTTATCTTCCTCAGCTGTCGCGATTCAAGGAAAAAAGTTTTCCCAATCGACAAGTGTGTGATTATTCTCACCATCGGACAGAGCACACCAAAACACCGCAATTGGAGCACGGTCTAATTTTCCCCACTTCTTTAATGTATGCCAGTGTTGCTAAAAATGAGGATTCCTATGAATGTTGGCGTAAGAAAACGCGATTTATGGAGTAAGAATTGGCATCCCTGGATTCGCGAATGAATAATTGAACAATATCACCCGCAATCGATGTGGAGGTTTGAATTTTTGTTGCTAAAAATATTCGGTCCCTCTCGGCCCCCCTGACGCAGCGGAAAGATTTCTGTTCAATGTCACAAAGTGCAGATCCCAGTAAACAACCTGCTTCTATTCTCTCTTCATCGGATTCTATTGGGCGAGCGTCTATCTGGATGTTTCATCGTCTGAAGTATCTCGCTGTGCGCTCGGAATTTCATCACTTCGATGGGTGATAAATTATGCAATTGCAGTGCTCCGCGGTGTTTTGAAAACTTCGAGTGCGCTGCTGGCGTTTCAGACACGTTACAGAACCTCGGTGAACGGCATTAAGGAAAGTAACTTTTTCAATCTATAAAATTGTTCCGCTTGGCAAAGTTTTCCGCGGTAAATCCTATTCGCGAATTTGCGATTCGTATAGGGAATAAAAATTTTGTGTTCAAATATTTGTATCGGTATTCTCGCGGGCATAAAATCCCTCCTGAAGTTCACGATCAACTTTCAAAGTTATTCCTGTTGAGGATTATGTATTTTTAAAAGTATGTGGCTTCGCAATTTTCAGATGGAAAAAATACATAAGATTAAGGAGCTGATCGGAAGTTAAGCGAGGAGGAAGGGAGAAAGGATAGAGGAAGGAATAGTTGGATTGCATTTTGCAAAAAGGAACACCAGGAGCATTTCGATGTTGCTAGGATTGTGCAACTTACATTCCTACAATTTCTAAAATCACGCAAAAAATTAAATTTACAAAGGCAGTTGACTGTATAGCTCATTGGCAGGAAAGATAAAGCTCATCTAAATGATCAGTTCATATTTGCAAGGTAAACACGTTGCACAATCTTAGCTACATTGGAATCCTCTTGGTTCCTTTTTGAAAATACAATCCAGTTGTCCCATTAAATTTTGAATGAGACGGTGACATCAGAACCTTGATTTAATTTCATTTAACTTTTTCTTCTCACATTCCAAACGTAGATTTTACATATTTATGTCCGTGGAAATGTAAACAGTAGATCGCCATTAGATCAATCATTCTTGTTTAGGTTAATGAACAGCCTTTAAAACGAAAGAGAATGATAGTCTTTAACTCTCTGACTGATTTCAGTTACAACCAAAGTACCATTTTGAATTCGCCAATTTCCCAGTAAAAACAACTTTAAAGCTGTCAAATATCACATTAGAAATAATTCAACACACATTAGAAATATTTTCTTCGTAAATGTATGCCAAAATAAATTGAGAATGCATGAGAAAAATATATAGGTTGAGTCTAAAGTCAAACACAATATCTGTAAGAGCCAAGATTCCTTTTTCTTTGCGTGGAACATTTTTTACACAGTGCTTTGCATAGCAAAATTAAATCCCTTGAATCATTAAAACCATTAGGATTATTTAAGGCTGAAGAATGGTTTTGTGGGTAACAGGAGAGGAAAAAAAAGTTCTCCCTCGGGACATTATTGGGTAATTTCAAACTAATGCTGTGAAAACGGAGACCAGACATCGACCAAATCCCTCGGGAAGAAACACGATATGCACAAATCAGACTCCCATGTAAAATCTTTTATTTATAACCCGCGAATAAACTTACATACGTCAGCAATATTTGATTCCTCAGTTTGCGTCAATCACCCTCTACCTGGCGTCGAAGATCCGATCCGAGATCAATAACCGCTAAAATAGCGTGGCGTGTAGATATTTAAACTAGCGGCACAAGTGCATCGCGCACCGATTAAGGTATCGATACGGGAAGGTATGATCGATAGGTAACATTGCTAAGATAGGGACTCAGCGATCGATTCACACCCTGGGCGTTGGTTAAACAAACTCAGAGGGGTCGAAACCCAATCCACCCCTCCGCGGTCTTGGGCGGTGGATTCATTTAAATACAAATGGACGTATTTCTATCAAACGGAACTATGTGCATTATAACGTGAGCACTGTCAAACATGTATTCTTATGGGTCTCAGGGCTCATGTCTCAATGCACTTAGTTCCGTTTGGCAGAAATACGTCCAAATCAAAATCGAAACCAAAACCGTGAGCAACTCCAATGGACATGGGAATCGGGAAACAATATTTTGGTTCGTGCACGCGGGGTGCGCAAAAATGCAGCTATAATTGGTTGAGTAATGTGTGTAAATGTTTACCGATCATTTGAATAATCGTTGGAGTGGGGATGGCGCTGTTGTCAATTCTAAGCCAGAATCATAGAATATATCCGTAAGAATCTTGTCTATTTCTTATCTCTTATTTTTTGTCTTTTAGGCCCAATCTTGGCAAGAAATGACAGTTAGAGTGCATTTTGCAAAAAGGAGCCACCATTCCTGGCTCATTTTAGGAACATGTGCTATTTGTCTCCCTGCGCAGATTGCTGCGTTGGTGGATGAGTCAGAAATAATGGTTCTTAATTGCAAGATGTGGTTCGACTAAACCGCTTTGGGAAACCCCTTGAGATTGAGTGAGCAGCAATTCTAAACTGTTGTGCCATTTTCATCATTGAAAAATTTCAAATTGTATACTATAAATAAAGGAGGTTCTCCGATGAAGTTTTTAAAGGTGTCTCATCATTACGTACGTTTTGTTACTCCACGTATTTCCGAAAATTTTACCAACTTCGATCGCTTTCTTCGGCTAGTATCCTCATAATCTAGCAAAATATACTCAGTCCAAAACCTCACAATTCCATTAATAATGAAACGTTTCATGATAAAGTGCAACGTAAATAAGATGAGCGCTGATATGCTTCACAATTCTAGGTGGTGGTAGCCACCCCGGCTCTATCCTAAAAAACTCCCCCTAATTTAACTATTTCAAAGAAGGTAAGTTGGTTTTTTTTCGGTCGGTACACTTCAGTAGGCTTGAATTTTGCATTTGAAGTAAATTTGGTGCTCCCATCATAAGGAAGGACTTAACTTTTAATTTCAAGAAAATAAGGCACAATACTATTAACACATCACTGAACAGATGTGTAAATGCATGCAAGTTATACATTTTTTGCACAAAATATTTTTTGGGGGAAATCTGCTAATGACGCGGAAGTTATTCTTTGTGGTTTTACGTTATATTGTATTTTCAAATTCGCTTTTTTATTCAAATTAATAGGGAATTCCAACCATCGGTAGAACTAAATCTACGTATTAGATTCTCATCAAGTGTTTTTCTCACGTCTCATTTCTTCTATACAAATAATCCTAACCTACGTAGCCTCCATCAGAGGTGAAATAGCGAGGGCACGGAATCGATAATTTAATGATTGTAAATCGGCGCAATTCGTGGACTAACTTGGCAATCACCCGACGGAGGGTATCAAATGAATATTTCTGTCCCAAAACGAGTCCCCACCGAAATCTTGAGGCCGGGAGGGAGGGGGTTGAAATACCTTTCGGTTTCTTTGCGATAAGCATCAGAAGGGTGGCTGTGGCAGCGATTAGCATATTTTGTGTATTCGTTGTCTCATGGCTCAGATTCGGAACCTATAATGCTCCGACTAATTCGGATATGTACGACTGTGTACAACGAACTACTGCGTTGCCGATTTTCAATTAAAATTCAGGTTTTTTATTTTATTTTACTTCGTTTAAGTTGTTTTAAAGCATGCGGGTATTGTATTAGATTTTGACCCATGCAAGCTTAACAACAGTTCCTATCATATTTTGAAGTTTATATGAAATTTATTTGATGAAAATTCTTGTAGATAGAAAGAGATGAAGGTGGAAAGGGTTGTGACAGAATATCCATGAGCTCTTAGGTGAAAAAGCGTTCGTAAAAAGTTCCTTCAATTTTTTTCTCTTTTTTTTACCTCAAATCTGATAAGAAAATATAATCATGCTGTTAATTGCGCGGAGTGAATACGATTATTCATGTTCAATGTCAGATCCACGTGAGAAAGGCCAAGTTCATCGAATATAGGGACACATTTTTTGTACCAATTGTAGAAATGACATACATGTAATTGATTTACCTTTAAAAATTGTGTTTTTTTTTTAAAATTGTCCATTTAATTCGGTTCTTATCTGCTAAAATTGGTCTAAAATCGGTGGTACGCGCCAGAAATTTGAGTGGATCAGGTTATATTTTCTCCACAGTCTAGTTCCAACAGCCAAAATTCGTCCCTATAATGACGCGTAGAATCGACGATACCTTACGAAAACGGCAACGCTGCTGCACATTTATACATATGAATGCACTCTTTTCTGTCAAGATAATCGTCTTTGTCGGGCTTGGATGCGTGTCAGTAACGCCGAGAGGAAAAAATTAAGAAAGTGAGATATTCATGATCCGCCACGGTCAAATTTATACAGAAAGATCTCACTTCCTCCTCAGATCGTAACCTTATATCCGGTATTTTTCTCAAGAATGGCAACATTGTCTGGTGATCAAAGTTCTCGCTCTCTGGATGCTCCATAATTATTTATGAATTATTTTTCGTCCTGAAATTTGACTGCGACGAGTGTTTTGACACCGGCAATCTTTTTTTTTTCACCCGATGATGCTGATGAGCAAGCTGAAGGCATCACACATCTCCATGCAAAGGAAAAACGCCACATCAGCGTTCAAATGTTGCCAATTATACAGAAAAAAATAAACAAGCTCTCGATTTTTCATTTTTAAGATAATATTCGACTTTCTTGCTTCGTTACTGCTTTTCAAATACACTGGATTGGGCTGACAGAAAATTTCGAGAGATTTCTTCCAGTTAACCAAAAAACCAGTTATTATTTTCCCCAAAATTTTTCGGATGCACTGGTTCGCGGGATAAAAGTTTTTCAAAAACTTTATGAATATTTTTTTTTTCAATTTCTTCTAGGTACAGAAAAAATGAAATTGAGAGTAACAAAATCCACGCAAAGCAACGAATGAAAACTAATACATATTTCTTTCTTCCCGCAACTTTTAATCACTGTGCGTTTAGAATGTAGAAAATAGTGTATTTCCTTCGGAAAATACACTAAAAATGAATGTAGATGTTGAAAATGAATGTAGAATGTTCTTGAAAATTTCCAAGTAAGTTTTTCAAAAATTCATGTGATCATGGTAAAAATTTGACAACATTTGAAGGTCCATAGCGCTTTTCCTTATCGTGGTGGACCTGACGTCATCAAATGGGTGCACATCAATGAGTTCGCCGCCTCAAGTGACCAGCTCGTAATAAACCTGTTTTTGCCTGTTTTGCCGAAAAACGACGCCGGCAGCGAAATGCCGCGGATTCCGTCTTCCGTTTTTTCGTTGCATTCACTTGTGCTGATTTCAAGTTCAAGTCACGAGGAATGAAGCAAAAGTGGAGTTTTTTCGGAGAAAGATCATAAATTAGAGTTAAACTTTCGCTTCTTTCAAGGCGAACATTTGTCCGGGGCGATTATATTCTTTCCTCCCGTAAACAAAATGTATGCCAATTGCTGATGCTTTTTTTGCTCCGCGATTAATTTTCATAATTGAAGATGCAAATCTTTTGACGCGGCAACTATAATTAAGCGGTGGTCACAGTCTTTAATGCCTGAAAAAATGGAATTTAGACCAAGACTGACAAATACCCATATCATATTATCATGGGAACATACAATATGATCGATGACACCGTGTATCTGTTCTATTTCGCTGGTAACGATCCTAAGTTTTAATCACCCTGTCGTTAAATATTTGTATGATATTTTTGAAACTGATTAAGTTGCAATTTGTAAATATCCATTTCTTTAAAACTTTGAAATGCTTAATGCCTTGTTCTTCACGTACCCAACAACCCTCTTTCTTATACTTGACTCATACTTGATTTTTTATTTTGTTCCAGGTAAGCTGCTCGTTGGAATTTTGCTAATTATGAGTCATGATTTTCTTCAGTCGGTGAGTTGTTAGACAAATTGCACTTGTTTGTTTAAAGTTCCTGACGGTGTAGAAAATCCGTCGCGCCCCTGACGGCGAAGCCAGTTCTTTACGAAACTCTACTTATTGTTTTCAGCACTAAAAGGGATCATTCTTGGTTTTTCCTGAAATTTGGCTTCCTTCCTTCGAGCCCCACGCTCTGTCATTAGTCATCGGTTCAGTGCACCAATACACATCAGCGCCTTCATATTATTCATATTGACTTCACTCTTGTCAGTGTAGTTGTTGTCTCGAGCAGTAGTGGTGCAGAAAAAAAGAACGTAGCTCTTCCTGTGCTCATGTCTGATTTCAGGCCCAGCCTAAATTTCTAGCCTAATTGGACCACGTTTAGCAGAAGGGAACCAAAAACCACATCAGCTATTGCCAAATTTAACTGGGCAAATTAATTTTTTCACGGGAGAACGTTTGTGCGGAATCCTTTGAAAATTTTAAAAAATTTGCTTCGCACTATGCAAAAAATTCACTAAAATTTGCATAAAAATCCGCACAACCGTTTTCATGTATAAAATTACATTGCCCAATTAAATTTGGCAATATCTGATGTGGCTTATGGTTCCCTCCTGCTTAAGGTAGTCCAACTAGACTTTATTTGGCAATTTGGAGCTATAAATTCTGGCTCATTTGATAAAACACGTATGTGCATAGGGAAACTAATGGGACATACGTTGTTTTCAAACCGGGGTGGAAGTTATAGTTCCTAATTGCAAAATGTAGTCCAATTGTAAGTTACATTGATACTTTCGTAATGTAGGTTGGGTTTAAAATCAGACTTAAGCATAAAGGGAATCGCAGTTTCTTTTTCTCCGTGCAGCACAGGAAACACGCATCTGCACAATCAGCCGGTAGATCAGGTTTAGCGTGATGCATCTATTGTGCAGCGGAGGAGAAAAGGGGGCGAAGCAGAGGATCTAATGAAATTAAACGTCGATTCCGCGCGTGACGACCCGATCCGTGGATGGTCAGCCGATGAGCTTCACGAAAGCATTTGTTTTCACTTCGCGCTTCCACCCGTCGGATAGGCGAGACGCAGTTTTCAAGCCCTGTTGTCCAGTTTTCAAGGAATACAATTAAATCTTTAGAAGTTAATACAACACTAATTGGGTATTCAAAACTTGGTACGTAGGCGCCATCTCGTGTTGCCAAGATGAAGCTTTGAGCAACCGTCCACGTCCCTTTCATGGGATTGGAAGGTCAAGCAATCGAAATTCAGTCATGAATAGGAAAAACTCATACTGCTGTGGTAAGGAAGAACGCCGAATGATCATTCGAGAGTTGTCAAATTTCCCCGCATAAAACATGTATTTTTGAGGATTTTCCCTTGAAATTTTCATAAATTTTAGATTAATTTGTGAAAAATAGTGTCTGAAAATCCTGAAGATAAATATTAGTTAATAAAATTACAAACTGATTGCGGTAGACGCACTCAACGACAGAATGTTGGAGTTTTTTTGCCAAAGTGCGTTAAAAAATTCAAAGCTGAATGAGCCTTTCCCTCTGTATTGAGTTTTTCAGCTTTATGCTGAATTTTTTAACGCACGTTGGCAAACAAACTCTAATAAAATTAGTTAAATAAATATTAGATAAATATTTAGATAAATATTAGTTTTCCCAATAAATTCAATATTTACTGAAGGAAATATGGCAACGTTTGAAGGCTCATACGGCGATCTTTCTCAGCACGGCAGTATTGCTCACCTCCGAGTTCAATTTTTTCTATGCCTGAAAATTTATTTTGATCAAAGATCTTTTTAAGCCTTACTTAGCGACACGATTGAGGACAAGAAAGGAAGGAAACTTTTCAAGAAAACGAGTACGAATTCAACTTGTCAACCTCGTTCAAGGTCGTTCCTTTGCCGGACAGCGGATCCTCTTCCGATTGGCGAGTGGCGCGGCGACGGCGGTCCGAAATCTCAAAGAGTACGGCTCAATCATTCGAACTTTCAGATCCGGCGCTTTGAGGCTCCCATTATCAAATTACAAGCGACGGCTAGGACAAGGCGCTCGTGCTAAGTGGAAATCCCGTAACCTCAGTGGAAACCAACTTGGTGATAGGCGGTTTTTGCTGAGCTTGCGACGGCGTGAAGTGGTCATTCGGACTATTAGGGACCGCAGCTTTCGTCTCAGCTTTTATTAGCTTTTATCGTTTCTTGTCGTTTCGTCCGCGCCGCTTTCTTGCGGTCCCAGCGAGAGTAGTCATATCTTACCGATCGATTCAACCGGAGTCGAACCTTTGAAATTTGATGAGTCATCTCGAATTTAGATTGACCGTTAAATTTTTCTTCACACCTTGAGACTAGAAAGAAATTACATGGAGCGGAATGTAACCGAGTTTATTTTCGTGAAGGAGAGGTGCTTGTAAGTTAATCGGGAAAATTCTCTGCAAGAAGTAGTATTGACAGTGAAATTGCCGGAACGCGTATCTTATTCGCTGTGTTTCAGAATTCTAGCTTCCATTTTATTTTAACAAAAGAAAACAATCCAACGCATTTGCTTGACATTTTTACAGAATATTTCTTACACATAGTAGAACAATTTGGAAAGTTTTAAGAAATAACTTTGAGCATTTTGTCATGGAAACAATTTTAAGTCTGCAACATAACATGCCATAATACGTACGTTCCTGCATTTTCTCCTACACACGCCCTTCCTACTTAAAAATCGCTATAAACGAGGAAACCCCCTCCCCCCCATCTGAAGGAGGGTTTTGAGGGTTGAACATGCTTCATTGGATGCCATAGAATAGATTTACCTACTGAAAGTTTCAAAAAGAAAACTCAATTTTTAACCGTTTTTGAGATATTCATAACAAACAAGTATGGTCGGGCTGGATCACCCTGTATCTAAGGATTAATCTAGTGACAATTTTCATACTTTTATTTACTTACTAGAATTTCAGGAATTATTTGCTGCGAATGCCATTTTGGCTCCATTGAACAAGCATATCAAAGTCGATAACCTTTTCCTATCAACTTTAAAAAATTGATGTCTTACTTTTCTACTCCTGCGTTAAAGTCTCTTGCGTGACCATTAAACACGCAATAAGTAATGTTGCTTGAAACACTCTCGTAACTTTGAATTAAATGGATGTCTCTAGGTTCGAACGTAAATCAACTTGAATATGCACTGAGCTAAGTACTTTGAGACTCGAGTCCGAAAATGTTTATATCCCATGCTTTAAAAGTTTCGCGAAGAGGAAGAATTCATGAGCGCAACTTAAAGTGCTCTAAGGATTGAGCGTGGCACCATTCCAACTTTGTCATTTCTGTTGTCTGTTCTATTCTCTGTAATTTTGGGATGAAAACATTTAATTATTACGCAAGGAAGAAAGTATACGAGGGTGAAAACGTTTATAGGAAGGGATTGAATTTGTAACGTATTTAATGAAGGAAAAGTTATTATTTTAAGTGTATGAAGCAGTTACATGCTGTACGATAAATTCAGTTCCAAATGGAATTATTTGTTTCATTCAGTATCTTCCATTATCTTCTCATTTGTTTTTATTTTCTATTTTATTTAAATTGAAACACAGGAAGAACAGATAACAGTCCATTTTTTAAAACTGAAAGATTTCAATTAATATGCTCAACTTTTCTTTCTTCAGTAAAATCTCATCACTTTTACCTCTTATATGCAATCTTATCAGATGTTTCACTCCGAAATGCAATCTTTACGGGTAGTAGGACATCAATTAAATGTTCTCACGAGCATAAACTGAAGGAACTTGAGCTTTGTGGCTTTGTAGGCTACACCAACCGCTTCACCAAAACAGTGGTAACAATCATGCACTTTTAGTTCACAACAATACGAGCGATTATCAAAAGTTAAAGTCATTGAATATTCATCTTGTAAGCCGTCATTTTACTCGCAACAAAACGAAATTTTTGACGATCTTACGTCGACATCCGTCAGATCCTGACAGAAGTCCCGGCCGGTAAGAATTGTAATGCAGGCGGCTCGATGCGCAAATGCAACCGTCTCAGAACACAATCGTGCCGCATGGAGACACGCAGTAGTAATGCAACGAAGAGAGGAATGACAAGCCCCACTCCTGAGCAGGGAGTAAAAAATTTACATGAAAAAAGCGGGGCGGGCAGGTTGATAAAAAAAGCCGAAAAACGTCACGAAAATATTAAAGTATTAAAACCGTAAAACAAACGGCGCAAAACAGAACCCTAATAATTAACTCGGAGCGGACTTCATCTCACGGGAGGCGCGCTTTGTGCTCGCGGCCTCCGAGTGATAAAAAGTGACACCGGCGAGATGAGGAACGCGAAATAAAGGACCTTACAAACATATCTGTTTGTATACAAGTGCATAATTAATTATGTGAACGCGCAAACGAATCAATGCGATAATCGCTCCACATTCATCGCGCGCAGCATCCAGTGCCTTACCGGTGCAGCCCCCCCCCCCCCCCCCCCCNCTCGACTCCAACACCGTGCTCTCATTACGGGAGAGGCTGCGAGAGCCGTCCTTGCTCGAGCGGGAACAAAGCTATAATTAAAACGAATAATTTAATAACGCGTAAGATCGTAAAGGAGAGTGTGAGGCGCAGGGGTTAATTGTCGTCGGGCCTGAACGCGATTTTAATTTAGTCGTTTCGGCCTGTTACGCGAGAGGAGGAAGTAAATAAAAAATGAATAAAAGCGTGGATATAAAACGGAGATGTGCAGGAATGCTTGTTTGACTGCGCGAACAATGCGCTAGGTGTTGAAGTACGGTTGCGCGTAGCTTACCGGTGTAAGCGTGTGGAAAGATGCTGATTTTAGAGGACGTTGCTGCAGGTAGCTAGGCTGCTCGGTGTATATTTAGAAAAATTATCTAAGAAGTAGAACAACGGAGAGACAACATTCTGCTTATAGAATCAAATGGTTCATATAGAATGTTTTTTGGTCCTGTGGGCTAATTATTGAAATTGATAAACAAAACGATAGAAATCGACGGCGTACACAGAAAAAATTGGATGGTGTGGTGCTGATGACAGAATCTTCTGTTCACTCTGTTCTCACAACAGAAAAGTTCTGTAAGTGTAACAAAGAAACTGCTGGAGCCCTGTGAACAGAAGGTTCTGCAGTCAGCACCATTCATTTTTTTCTGTGATAAGTTCGAAACCACGTATCTCGTTTGCGGTGTCTGAGAATCTCTGCCTCTATATTATTTTTTTTTTTTAAAGGACAACAAATTGACATCATTTTTTTAAGTTTTCGCAGAATTTTCCTCTCACAGAGCAGAAAAATCACGGCAGTTTTAAAGAATTGCCGTTGAGGAGTTTTCCGTATAAAAAATGAAGTATGACAGGAAGTCTGCGACATCGCAAACCGAGATCGTGGTTGCGAACTTACACCGTCGATATGCATGCAACAACTGGAAGTCTTGCGAGGGAGAAAAGAGGTTTAAAAAATTTAACACATCAATCTTTTACACAGATGAAGTTTGCCAATGATACTTCTCGGATGCACTCACAATAAATCGTCTTGCTCATGCAACTCCATCTCAGAAAAGTTTCTGGAAATCCTGAAGAAACACTCCAGAGAGCTGCGAAGAGTTTTACCGTATACGAATTGAGCTTGAAACTTCGGTGACGTGTTATTTCCAGCTGAACAGCCAAGTTATGACAGCTAAAATTTCAATCCCCAACCCGCCCGGCACCAAATATATTTCATGGAACTCCGCAGTGCAGGGCAGGTAATTTTCAGTCGTACAAACTTTGACTGGAAGATTCTACAAGACAAATTACTTAGTTTTCATTCATTCCAGGGTACGGTACACAATTTTAAGAATAAATGGCATGGTGTCAGGCATTGTGGAAAGATACGCATGGATCCCATTATTTTCTTTTGTGATGAGAGCAGAATATTCCACATCGGTGGGGGAAAAACTTGTACTTAAGAAATAACAAATGTTGAAAATTCCACCGTGTCAAGCATTTCAGATATATTTTAGTGTTATTTACGATGAGAACCCTCTTTGTGTGATGTCCTAGTCTGTTTTTCATCTGTTTTAAGTCAATGAATCGACTGAGATATTCCATCTGATGATTTGGTTGCGGGGGCCCCTGACATTTCCAAGGGGTCTGATCCTGTTGAATCAAAGGTCTTCAACAGATCTTGAAATTAATCGTCCTTGCAAAATGGCATCAGTTCTGACCTCTGTTATAACTTCCATTCAGCCTAGTTCTGCCCAATATTTAAGACCTGGATAACATTTTAATGAATAGAAATGTGCTTTTTAAGAGATCCACAGCGCATTTCCAGAAGTGGACAATGGAGGAACAAAAAAGTGGCAAGTCTAAAAATTTTAACAGAAATTCCGGCAGAATGGCCCAATATTGGCCTCTTGGCCCACATTTTGGGTCTGTGATCAGATCACAGACTGTAACGTTCTGGGCGAGACAGACCCCGATTGCAAAGTATTCACCAGACTGTCTTTCATTCAGTGCGGGACCCATGCCCCGTTCACGATCACAATGGTCCAGGAGAGTGTACCTTACCCGAGGACTTAATAAATATTTTTCGTCCGACATGAAAGTTAATACAGTCCACGTCGGCCCGTAAATTCTAAAAATGCTCGCAAATTGGGCGTGCTTTTCCTCACGTCAAGGCAAAATGGACGTATTTATGCTAAAAGGAACTATGTACATAGGGTTTGCATGTGACATAGTTCCTTTTAGCATAAATACGTCCAAATGTAAAGTAAACCACATGAAAAACGCCGCGAGCGAGCCATAGATCACCCGCACGCGGATATCTCAATGACGATCGTGATTCGTGCGTTACACCTTTTATTCCGAGACCGATCGAATAAATTTCGAGTTAAATTCCGGTTTCCCTTTCGCAATGTACAATTTGAATATTTCACACCTTGTCCTCCCCCTAGCTCCTCAGTTTTTTGTTTCTCAACTTTTTTCTGCGATACATAGTATACTTGCAACCTTTGTATCCCTCTGCTTACGTAAAAATATCCGTTTATGAGATAGTTTTGGCCAAATTGTACCATTTTCATCTCAGATTTAGCCAAAAATAAATTTAATCCTAGGTGTTTTATTCACAGACAAATAAATATCCTCCTCCTGCCTCTTGTGGACAATTGAAAACTTATTTCTGCAGATCTCATTTTCAGGAATGAGGTTGACAAATAAAACATTTTTAGGTCAATTTTTTACAATGACCACTCTAGCGCAGCTTGATATTCAGGGTATCTTAACATTTAATTTATTTATTTTATATTTTTTATATTTTATACGATTATTTTCCTGTTTCTCAATTTTCCAAATTAGTACCTTTTCTAGCGTCCACTTATCATGTAACACTACTTGCATATCGTTTTTATTTATTTGGGTGTAGCTGACATTGCTCATAGAAAAAGGTTTATGCTTTGTAACGAATTTGCTCAAAAATTGTGTGCTGGATTACTATATTTTACAAGTAAAATTGTCTATGTCGTATTTAACAACCAGAACAGGACAAAACTACGTTCACATCACCATGCACCTTTGGTAGCGCATTTAGCGTGCACTTTTCAAAATTCTCTACGTATTTTAAATCGTAATGGTTCACATTATCAATAATTAACAGCCCGGCAACATAGTCCATACTGACACATATTGATACGCAGCGTAATTTACGTTACGATTGTGATACCTCCGTCGATACATATGTAGATTCAGGCCTCGCGTTACCAGCCTTGCAACGCCCGAGTCTATTGTCAGTTCTTGTGGTGGCGCTTTACTGTTCTCCGGTCCGAGTTTCGACGTTGCCAATTTTTCAATCGTAGAATTTTGGGGGAGATACTTGTAAATTGAGTGCGTCAGTTCTGTAAAATCCGGGGAGGTGCTTGGTAGGAGGTTTGGCGGGACAGAGACGTGCCCCCAGTGAAGAGAGGAGATAGCTTTTGATTTGTCCCCAAAAAGTCTGTGTAAAAATGATTTGTATTTAGATTTTTAATAATATCGATCTCTTAAATTCAGAAATTGACTCGTGGGATTGAAATTGCATTTTTGAAGCATACTTTTAAGGCTGTTCGTTCTGGAGAGGCTAATATTTGGTCAAAATGAATTTAACTTTAAATTAAATAATGTTCGCTTCTGCATTCATCCTAATCCACTCTGACAATAAGCCTAGAATTGCTCCGTCGCTTGGCTCCTGTTTTTTCTTAAAAGATGGATTTCACTCTTCTACTTTTCTTGTCTTTCTGCATGTATCTGTACTTTTTTTCCCCTCGTTTTTCTGTCATATCGGAGTAGAAAAAGGGGGACATCATCTCGTTACTCCTTCCTTCTCCTTGGATCCGCTACGAGTTCGGATGAGTTAATCCTTCTAAAGAACATGTGTACTTTGGAATATTGTCCTCGAAATAATCGGACTTCCGTTGCACATGTAAGAATTTATTCGGGATGACGAGAACATTTTTTTTTAAAGAAATTTGATTAGGAGAATTGTTCCCCGAGCGAAAATTCTATTTATTCAAAACAGAAAATTTTACGTGTGCTCCGTTCTAAAGTGCATAACAGTGAGGGCTATAAATGTGACAACGAGCATTCACAAGCGTCACCTTGAACTATTAAAAGGTAGGTGGATCGATCGGATCAATGAGATCGTGGGTAAAAACAACCGGATCAAAAACGGAGCGCCCAGCGCAGGTTCGATCCGCTGCACCGCTGCAGCTTTGAATTTGAATCGATCTCCTTTCGGTTTGCGGTCCTCGCCGCAGGAGGCGTTGCTCGTCACCGCAGTTCGAATCGGAACTTCCTTCCGGTGCTTCACCTTGTTATCATCGGCCTGTTTCTCTCTTATCATAGGATGCGCCTCTCGGTGCACCTTTGAGTGTGAATTAGTATCATATTTCGGTTTTGATTCGTATTTCCCTCCTTTTGGGGGCGTCCGTCATTGCGGCTTTCTTTGAGTCGATAATCCCTTTCAAAGGTGCTTTTTTAGGGTATGAATCGAGAATTTGAATGATTTTTTTCTTAGATCAACCAAAAAAAAAAGGCTGTTAGCTAGGCCTGCGTGGATTTGAATTCACATCCAGCGGTAGCTCTTTACAGTCAGTAATGTAGCTAGACATTATCGTTAGTTTCTTTCAACGGAATTGGCATTCTATATCAGGTTATATTTCGCCCATAATCGTTATTTTAAATAATTCGATAGATCTTGATTCTATTTCCGTTTTCAATTGACAGTTACGAAGCGGAATGGATCTTCATCTGGGGAGTTTGAGAAGGTGACAATCTATCCCAGAGGATCCAATCGAGTACCACTGAAAGTATCAGAATCAGGATCAGTCAAGAGTTCTATAATTATATTCTTTCTAAAGTATCACCGGCGAAATATTTTATAAACCCCTCGCAGGCTATACCAAAAATAATATATGAGCGAGAAAAAAATTAATTTGGGGATTAACACTTTTTTCTGCAGAACGATTATTGATGAGGCCACTTGCTCATCCACTTAACGATGACAAATGAGCGTCAGGTTGAGCATATTGCGAAGGTATTTGTCAAAACAGATCTTGTTTTGCTGACAGATTGCCCAAAACATCATCAATCAATCATATCGGGGCAAAAAGGAGTTCTAATTCCCAAAAATATTTTCTCCTGTGGGAATTCTATGTGCGGAACTCAGCATGAGTAAATGTTTTAAATAACGATGTCTCCATCTCCATGCGTCAAGCAACTCGCGTTTGTCGGTACGCCTACTTTTCTGCGCTACGTTTAAGCCTCTGAAGTGATTCCCTAATTTTTCGATTGCTCGCGAGATTCTGATATACCTCGCAGTTTTTAAGCCCCTCTCATCTGGTATACTCACGTTTTAGTAAAATCACGCTATTTTTGTTTAGAAAATAAATCAATGAATCAGGATACATTTACAAAAAACGATAAAATGTAGCGAATCGTATCTCTTAATAACCTTGAGCATCCTCCTGTCGATGCCAACTATTTACCCTCATTCATAAATTTGCTCTAAGCTTAAGTTAAGGAGATCCAACTGCCCTAATCAGTGCCAGGAATGTGGGCACTTTCTTCTCGTGTTTCTTTTAACGATATTATGAGACACCTACTCTTTTCCTGTAACTACGACCTGCAGTTGGTCTATCAAATTCCGCTCCAGATTAAAGTGACCCAGATCGAAATGTGAATGTTTGAATGCGCTTCGACCCGAGCAATACGGACGATGGATTAAATGAAAGTGGTTTTTGATGAGCTTTCGAGGAATGCGAAGATGATGCTGCTAATAAATCAAGCCCGAAATTATTTTTCGTCCGATAAACGAAAATTATAATCTGGCAAGCTGGAAATGAAATAAACTAGTTTGAAATTAGTATATTACGTCGTACAACCCACAGTGAGAAATTGATAGATCTATGGGAATATACTTAGTCGTTATGTAAAGTCATGAAATCCCGATAGATGTACCTGAGAGTTGTGTTTTCATTTTGTATTCAAGCCATGATTATCATTTTGGTCTGACGATTAATTCTAAAATATTCGTAAAACGCACCTATGTACCCTACGCATCGAAAACTCAACACTGGAAAAAAACACATCGGATCTAGAGTCCAGACTCTTGAAAACATTGACAAGAAAAAGAACTCTTGATTCAATTAGATTTAAGCTTAAATCAAAAGGAAATTCGCTCAAATTAAGATGCTTGGTTCGTGATTTAAGCTAAAATCTGATTGGATCAAGAGTATTTTTTCTTGTCGATGTTTTTAAGAGTCTGGACTCTAGATTCAATGTGTTTTTTTCCAGCGGATCTGGAGAATTTGTTTATCGGCACGTGGTGCTGAGTGTTCATATCCAAATCATAAGGTTCAAGGTTTCATACCGGACTTCACATAACCGTTACACATATTATTGTACCCAAATCATACCAGACCGGCAATAATATAAGGGGTGGTATAGGGTGGTGTTCTGGAGAAAATGCGCCCCTCAATTTGAATATTTTCAAACAGCCGAAACACTTGCGAAAGAACGGCACGCTCTTTCTCCGCGAAAAATTCACAAAAGACCTGAGCCTGTAACGGAAATCCGTAGCAAAATCTTTTGCCCATCCCATTCATTCGTAGTCCCTAGAGGATAGGAATCGAGCAAAAATTTCGGAGAAACAAAGGCCTTAACCTGTAATTAAACGCGGGGGGACTGGGAGGACGTTGGCAAAAATTCGCACTCGGCGATAGGCGCGGAGGGACCCGGTGATTATCCCTTCCCGATCAGGTGTCACCGTGAAACCTGTCCGCGCATCCCGCGAAGCCGCGATCCCTCGCGGCCCACGGAAAATTGACAAAGCGGGAACGCCTCGATTCGCCCAGACGCCCGGATAAGTCCGTTGTGCCTGATGAAATCCAGGCCCGATCATCGGATTCCGCTGTTGCCAGTTTGAATATTTTAAGAAATTAAATCTTAGGATTTACAGCCGTGTCTGTGGTTATTTTTTTGAAGGTGTTTCATCCTGTAGATGATCAGAAACATATTTAAAAGCTAGTTTACATAGTAATTACAAGAGGTGTAAGACCCATTATTTGGAGCCTGAAAAATTACACCTGTACCTACGTTGCAGGTAAAAAAATTTGAGATTAGTAGTTATATGTACTCAAATAATGATAAATGGAGGATTGTTGTTAATTGTGTTGTTGATGTGTTAATGCTTTATGTGAGAGTGCTTACTAAGCTGAGTACTCAATATTTTTCCATAGTTTTTTTCGAATATGGGAAATTGTAAAAAGAAAATGAAAAGAAGATCGTAAATGAGAAAATGCACTTCATTGTGACGCCATCAGGCAGCATTTCCTACTTAAACGTATATATTTTTGCAGTTTAGGTCATTTGATCATGACTTTTTCGACTGTCAAGTTTAGAAACCAAGAATATTTTTGTGCAAAGTTTATTCAGTAGTTTCCACCAAAACATGAAATTTTATCAAATTTCAGACATGCAATTTTTCCTCGAGGAGTATATGAGATCAACATTTCCACTTCTTGAAGTAAACGTATGAGAAAACATTTCCCTGTATACAGATCTGGAAAACAGAAATAAAAGAGATCAAAGAAAAAAAGAAAAAAAAAACTACTCACAATCCGCGAAATGGCAACGCTGATGAATGAATCACAATGACCTGCCACGAAATTAATCTCTCATTCAATCCGAACTGGATTTATTTCTTATTAATCGGATGTGCCAGGCCGCTCGACAACGGCCGGAAATGGATTCTCGAACGGGATAGTCTGGCCGTCTTTTCGGCCACTTTACGCAACATCCGCTCCCTCGTGGGACAGCACGGATTTTCGGTTACGTAGAGATAGGTTATCATTACCGCCCTGCAAATCCATCGGGGCCTGAGCCGCACGCATTGTAACGGGATTAAGAACGAAAGTAAAAGTTCCACGCGGAAGTATTGAAAACCAAGTTAGCAAGCATCGAAAGTTTTCGGCCCACTCCTGGACGTATAGCGGAAAGACTTTATTTTGACCAAGTGTACCAGGAACGTAAGAAGTCCTATTTCGGGGGAAAATGAGTTAAAAGTTCTTTTGAAATCAACTGTGTCGTTCCCCCTGTCAACAATGGATCTCTCCGTCAGATCTTTTTGTCGAGCTCAGTCCAAATGTTGTAATTTATCACTATGATAGATAGATACAAGCATTTCTATGATAGAGGAAGATCGTCTTTTTAACATATGCCTGGTGCCAGTAATAACTCTTAAGAATCTTCATGGCGTCTGAACAAAACACGATTCAATTATTTTTAAGGGATTATTTTTGAGGTAACTTTTCTACGGGGAAAAGTTTCAGTTTGGTAAAAAAAGAAGAAAAAGAAGGATTAAAAAAACATACTATTTTGAATGTATTTCGCCTAGAATTTTCCTCGAGACAGTTTGAATGCTTGCAATCACGAAAAATAATTTTCGCTAGAAGAAATTATGTGTTTCCAAGAGAATTTTGTCGCTAAAAATATTTACTGAACGTTCCAAATAATCGGAACGTAAATTTTACAGCCAATGCTTCAGTAAGTGTTACACACACGTATGAGAGTTTTGGTTTACACCGCAGGTATATAGTACTTTAAAGGATGCAGGGAGTGTGAAAGATACAGTAAAGAGTGTTACGTAATATTAGACCGTCTTTTCAACAAAATTCAAAGTTATGTAAGCAAAAATAAATAAAGAGGAAGGAAAAATAGAGAATCTGAAAGAGTCGCAGGAAAATCACCGTAGGAGTCTAGAAATAAAGTATCTTCACTGAATTGTATTTATTATTAAAAGGAAATTGAATGTACATGTGTCTTTATTTGCACCGTGCGTTGCGCATAAGATACAATGAGCCCCTTAGCGATCGAAATTCGCCGGAGGGGGAGGGGGGGTACTACATGAAAAAGCCAATCAGAGCACACCAGTTTGGATAAACACATAAGTACCTTTGAGAAACATTTTCAAATTGACATACCAATGCGTAGATTAATATCTAACATTGCAGACTTTCCACTAAAAATTTCAAAAGCATGTCTCAAAAATACGCTCTCTTCAAAAAAGCACAATAACCAATAAGAACACACCCCGTCCTGGAAACAGCGCAACAGTAGCAGTGAGAATTAACTCGGCCGGGATTATCCGGGCCAAGAATCGAAAGAATTTTCGGTCGTACGCACGTGAACTTGAGACACGCGAGGAATTCGCCCTGGACCTTGACGAAGGCCACCAGAAATGAGTTGGGTAACCGAACGATGACAAAATAGGCAAACTTTGAGCAACCGGTCATGAGACGCAAGTGCCTCATTACCGAACGAAAGTTCGACGCGGTCGCGGACGTATTTCACTTTCGATGAGCCGCTCGAAATGCCATCTGACGCGGCAGATAATCCCATGATGAGCCCGGCTTGACGGTAATCTTCCCGATCAAACTTAATAACAGCCATGTCTGTAAACTACCGCATCCTCCCCAGGCTGAGTCAAATGCATGTTGAAGGCATTGCAGCCTTTTAAGGGTATCGCTTTATTTCTGCTGGAGCATCGTGGGAGCCTTTGTTTGGATCCATCAGGGTAAACATCTTGAGAAGGGGAATCTGAGTTCGCTTTACCGGGTCTTACGAGGGAGGGTAGCTGGCAAGAAGGATAAGGGTCAAATCATACATGAGCTTCCCAAAAAATTACTTTTTTCCTAACGAATTAACTTTTTTACATAGTTTTCGAACTTGAATCGTTGTCTTCTGAAAAATGGGCGTGTTGCAAACTTTCGCAAGAGCTAAAGTAGGAGTTGTTCCTCACAAAAGTTGGTCCAATAACCACAATGAGCGCATCGAAAAAGCCTGAAATACACTCCTAACTTCACAATCCCCGCAAGAAATAAACGTTTTTCAAGCTTCCCGCTTCAAAACGAGACTAATGATTTTAATTTTCGCCACCGCGCCAACCGCACTGTGTTTCGCGCAATGTGTGAAGTATCCCTACAGTCCCATAGGCGCTATGCGTTTCACGCTGACCGCTGCTGACCGAGTGACCGCACTGTTTTTGACGCAATGTGTGAAGTATTCATGCAGTCTTGTAGGCACTATGAGTTTCACGCCAACCGCTGCTGACAGAACTACGTTTGACGCAATGCGTGAAGTATTCATATAGTCTTGTAGGCGCTGATATGTGTTTCATGCTGACCGGTGCACCGATTGGGCTTCTCCTTTCCATCTCAAGTTCTCGTCATCATTGCTCTCTGCACCGCGCCGCTCCAAGCCAAATTACGTTTTTGGTTTCTCTCTCAACTAGACTAATGAAAGGCGCTGTCTCTTATATCGCCGAAAGACGAACAAATTAGCAATTACTATACTTTAACTCTCGGGAAATGAGGGATTTTTTCGTCTTTTCTCATTTGTAATTTTTTTTCTGAATCAGATTTTTTTCTTGATAACTACATTTGACAAAATTACAACATTTGCCGGCCCCTAAATTTGCCGCCATGGGCCGCGGCCCATGTGGCTACCCCCTAAATCCTGCCCTGGCAGATTGTGCAGTTAGGTGTTTATTTCAGCGTCTCACAAGAAGGAGAAGGACGGGGATCCAGAAATCGGTCTAGATGCTGAGCGCAGTATTCGAACGACTCTTATGTCAAGAGTTGGTGGAGTGCTGAAAGGAAAATTGTCCACCTGTCGCCAAAAGGCTCTCGAAGCAGTGGCGTGGCGTGCTTTGCGATGTATCGATTGTTATGCCATTTAAACCTATGGAAGAGGATCGATAAACAGGGTGTTCGCAGCGAACACCTTAATAATCGATTCTTTACCACAGGTTTAAATGGCATAACAATCGATACATCGCAAAGCACGCCACGCCTCTGTCACGAAGGGACACGCTCCCTTGAGCTTTGTGCTCGTGTCCGAGGTGACGATCCGAACGGTCTCGGGTTCGTTTCTCGCGGCTGTGCAGCTCTCATGACGTGCGGTGGCGTCTGGCGCGGCGGTGCGTGGGATGAGCCGCAGCCGCAACCGAGCGCGGTTTGATAAGTTATCAACGGGGCCGGCCCGGCATGGACTCGCGCTCGGAGTCGACACTCGGCCGTCCGCGCCACGCGCCCAATGCCCGCGGATCACAATTAATCATGCCAAGGTAATTCGATACTCCTCGTCAGCGCCCGCCCGTAATTGCGCCTCCCGTCCGACGCCCTAGCCCCCGCCCCC
>NW_017548003.1:4565297-4633961 GCF_001854935.1 Bemisia tabaci
GGTGCTCCAATCGGAGGTAGGATCGAACCTAGGTGCGAGATCGGACGGTGCCGAAAGTTCTTTTCGTTCCGGGTATAAATACGTGTATGAAAAAGTTCGGGATACGACTATTTCAACTCCAGAGTAGCTGAAATTGCATATTCGCTAAATTTAAGGAAAACTCAGTTTCAAACCATGCTATCTCTAAGTGGTATGCTATCTGGTTTGTCTTCTTATTTTGAGTATATTTTGGGTCGAAACTGAGCTGAGCAGTTGTTACACGACTTCAAAACCCCTTTTCAGACCAGAGAGCTTCTAGAAATCGTCCAATTATCCAGAGAACATTGACAGCTAAATGTATCCTACTTCGTCCTCATCAAAATGTTTCGCCAAGAAAACATAATGCGGGATACCACTTATCACTTCTTGAGTAGCTCAAATTATCTAGAATATCAACGGTTACCGAGCTATCGGCCAAAAACAGTGAGAAAATAGTCGATTTTCTGCCTTTTTTTCGATTATGGGGATTTTGAGGGGGACCCTTAATTTTAGGGGAACTAATTTGGACTCTTATTTTCAGCCCTTCATGGCTGAAAAGCCGGTGAGCAAATAATGTCCGCCCTCAAAACCGCATTAGGACAACAAACGATCGGACCAAGTGTCTGTCACTGCAGCCAGTTATCTTTCGGAAAAGCGAAATACGGTGGAAAATCAACAACGGCGCAAAGTGAGTTGCGCGGTTTTGCAGCTTTGCTGTCGATATGCTCGGAAATCGGGGATGGTCGTTTTGTCTCGATACAAAGAGTTCGGCCCGATGTTCGACACGAGGTTGGAGTGAAAACCAAGTGGCCCATTTCGCCTTCAATTTTGATGATACTTCAAGCACATCCATAAAGCACGAATAGTGGTATCAAAGCGCCGTGTGAGTTCGAGATCCTTTCTCTTGTCATCTCTTGTTTTTTCATCTCTCCTCTCAGCAGTATTTTTCACGCAAGTTTCTCGGTTTGATAGTGCTGTACACTGAGAAAAATCAAAATAAAGTTTTCCCCATTATTAGAGAGAGTTTTTTCGTTTTTGTACTGAGAGCAATCCCTGATTGCCGGCGTTTTCGTAAGCCTGCTTGTATATGAGTCAAAATTTATTGACCTCCTCATAAAATAAATTACAATATTGCGAGCTTTAGATATTTCTGTTTTCACATGCGCATAAGGCAAAATATGGTTTTCATTATTTTAGTTTTTTCATCAATCAGCAAATCATGAATTCTGGCCCCCAGAACTCTAGATATTATCATAATTAGGAGAACTTCGACGAGGCATTTGTTATTCAATAAATTCAACGAATTCCTGCAAAACTCTCGAACAGCGATACCCATCAAATGACATAACAATGAAATCAGTCTATTACTTTCAACAAGATTTAACTTTCGTCTCATCGTACAACAAGCCCGCTCCCTCTATTTCTGCGAACGGAACCCTTCCCAAATCCAATCCCGCACACACCAAGGCGCACAAAATCGTGTGGAGCGAATAAACGTCCAGACGACGATGACCACATCATCGTCTCGAGCCGGGACTAATTAAAAAAGACACCTAACTACAGAGTAGCCGGGCACCCGCCCTCCACTTTCTTGGAAGCGAGTGCTAAACTGAATAATTGCCCCGGCAATTACGCGACGAGGGCGACGCGCGGATGCGAGCAGTGCGTTGGTGTAAATAAAACCCGACGGGAAAAAGAGAAAAAAAGCGACGGAATGAAATGCGAAAAAGTGTGGTTGCTCGTGCGCGCACATCGCGCCCGCTGGACTTCCGATTCTGGTAGCCCCCAGCCGCAGCTTTGCCCGAGCGCAGCTTTCAACTGGTCCACGGATCCAGCGCCGCACTGTGGGCCGGCTCCGTAGGAACTCAGCCCAATTCGTTTAGCCCTCAGAAGTTTACTTCAACGGAGATGCATCACTTTGGTCGTTTCTCATGTCTGCGTACTAGTGGAGGATCTCCATTTTCTCTATGGCCCTCCGTCCTCCGTGGAGATTAACTTGGAGACTTTAACGCTCGGGTAGGAAGATAGATTTATGAAATTTCAGGAGTTTACACCAACTGAAATGCAACATTTCGGTCATTTCTCATGCACTAATAAAAATATTTGTTCACTCGTGTTACTTTTGGTCAGTATAGTATGTGAAAAACAAAGCAACTCGAATTTTGTGTTGATTTTGGTACAGTTTGCGGGGAATTTAGGAATGTAGGAAAATCGATGGAGATTGTTGCTTTAATATTTCAGAGCTCTGATTTTAAAACGGGTCGCTTAAAAAATTTTTGTTCTTGTTTTTTTCGTGTCATAGTTTTTGCCAGTGGCGTGGCGTCCATAGGTTCGCAGTGTTCGCCGAACACCCTAAAATACTTTGAAACAATTAATAAATTATGGCTAAGAATGTGGGAAGCAATACAGAATACAGAATAGTAGATCGCAAATAAGTATCGGGCGCTTGGCTTCCGATAGCGGCATGTTGCGCGGCGGAGAGAGAAAATCATGTGACGCGTGGTCCGCACCGGCTACCGCACCTGGATGATCTGCGTACGGTGAGGAGAGAAAACCTGGGTGCAATGATGAAGGGGCAAAGGGTACACGAGAGAGGAGAGGCACCGGCGCGCGGCCCAGAGCGGAGCGTGAGCATTTGGTTCGGAGACGAGTGCGGACCGCGCTCGTGGAGGGAACACAGCAGAGAGAAAAGGGAGGGCAAAAGAACGAGAGAAGAGAGCCGCTCATCAGTCCAGCTGTTTCCTATAGCAGTGGTTCGCAAGGGTTTGCGAACCGCCGAATTTCCTCTATGCCGCGATTCGCCCTCCGCTTCCCCCCCCCCCCCTGCGCCTGCGGGCCGCATCTCCCAGTTTCACAGTCTCCCTCTCCCACCTCTCTCTGCAGGTGCGTGTTGCGAAAATACGTTATCATTTAACAAAATAAATTACAGGAAAACGATCGGTAAAAAGAACAAAATTTCAATGACAATTTACCGGCACAATTTCACCAGAAAGGGTTAAAATCGTGTTCTTGCGGCTTCATTTTTTAAAAAGTTTCCGGGGGAGGCCCCCCGAACCCCCCTTTAAGGAAGGGGATTGAACCTTTCTGACCCCCCTCCCCCCTAAAGTTAACACTCCTACCGAACGCCTACCAGATATAGTCACGCCACGCCACTGGTTTTTGCCACTCAAGTATTTTCTAGAATGACCAATGCAAATCGGTGATCATCCTGATCTACAATGTATCTCGACCGGAGTTGGCTGTGACGCCTTGTGTGATACAATTATTCGTGTTCCACGGATGTGCGTGTTGCATGTTCACAATGGAAGGAACTTCCGCTTTTCTTACTCCTTCCAAGATGCACGGGACTCATCAGTTGTAACACTCTCATAACATAGTATCTATCTAAGGCGAAACTTTGAATAGGTCATTCTGTAAAATACGGAAGCACCATGTATGAAAACACGAAAAAAAAAAACCATCAGACTCTGTAAAAACCGACCCGTTTTAAATCGTCAATTATGTATCAATGGGAGTACCTAATCAATGTTGGGAGCTGTAATATATCAGAGCTCTCAAAAGGACAGCCCGGTTAAAACTTTTTCATACTATTTTTCTCGTATTAATTTCTGGCTCTTAAGTCTTTTTTAGAATTGATCATCCAGAGCTATACGAAGTATTTCGACTGGAGTTGGCTCTGGCTCTTGCACCTTGATGCAAGTATTTGTGTTCTACACAAGGAAAAAGTAGGTAACCTGACAGTCTGTTAGGCTGACTCAATACATCTAATTAACAACAACAATAATAACAAAAACACTCAAAAAAACAAAACAACAAAAACAAAACAAAACAACCACAACAACAAAAACAACAACAAAAACAACAACAACAACAACAACAACAACAACAACAACAACAACAACAAAAACCAAAGAACCAAAAAAACAACGAAAACCAAAGAACCAAAAAAACAACAACAAAAACCAAAGAACCAAAAAAAACAACAACAAAAACCAAAGAACCAAAAAAAACAACAACAAAAACCAAAGAACCAAAAAAAACAACAACAAAAACCAAAGAACCAAAAAAACAACAACAAAAACCAAAGAACCAAAAAGCAACAACAACAACAAACGCAGCAGCAACAACAACAACCACGACAACAAAAATTAAAAATAAATAAATAAAATAAAATCAAGTTGATCAACAGATATGAATTTGTTTAGGAACTTCGAGCCAAGTCCCATGTGCGGATTACCTCCACTGGGCGTTGCAGTTGGTCCGCGAGAGGGGCCCGACTCGTCTCGTCTCCCCGGAGCGGAGCGGCGAGTGCGTCTCGCTCTCAGCTCCTCAGTCTCAGCCCAACCTTGCGCTCGGCAAGTGCGTCCCGCGTGCGGTTTTTCCTCGGAGCTCGCACGCGCAAACGTGGTCTCCACAACGCTCGATCCCTCGATTTTCTCAGTTTTCCTTGGATTTCTCTCGGTTTTAGCTGCCCGGTCGCGACCCGCGTCGCAGTGTCAAGCAAGTGTGCTGTGCTCTCTCAAGGATTACTATATTTTCCGTCCGTTTTCCGCCTGAGTTTTCACCATTTCAGCGATTTTCCACGTGGGAACGATTTTTTAATAACCTTGGTTTTTAACGGATCCATGTGTGCTTGGTTGATTTTCGGCGTGCGCTTCGAGTGATTTTTCACCACATATCGGTTGAATATCCAACGTTTTATAACTTCAATTTCTAACGGATTACGATATTTTCCGTTGGTTTTCCACCTGAGTTTTCACCATTTCAGCGATTTTCCACGTGGGAACGATTTTTTAATAACCTTGGTTTTTAACGGATCCATGTGTGCTTGGTTGATTTTCGGCGTGCGCTTTGAGTGATTTTTCACCACATATCGGTTGAATATCCAACGTTTTATAACTTCGATTTCTAACGGATTACGGTATTTTTGTTCGATTTTTGGAAAAAGTCAGCAGTGTTTTTCCACGTGGGATCAGCCGCTATCTACGAATCGCGTTACCTGGATTTCTGAAGATTTTTTAACTCAATTTTCAACGGATTGCGGTGTTTTTGGTTGATTTTCGACGTGCGCTAGCAGTGATTTTCCGTCTTTTTTTCTAAGTTGCAGTACCTGGATTTTTATGGTGTCAGTTTTCTCGGTCGAATTTTCAACGGAATGAAAAAGTGATTTCCGCAAGCTCTGGAAAAGGAGTTTTTTGGTGTATCGGAGTTGCTTTTGCAACCGTTCATTTTGCCGGAGATGTTTGTGTGTAACTGATCGAGCACATGCCAGTTTGGATGATTTGTTATGCAAATCAGCATCTAAATTTTGCAAATTACTTGCGTTTTCAGTGAGGGTTGCGATTTCTTTCGCAAAATTCGTGTAGTTTCATTGTTTCGAAAGCTTATTTTGCCCTGGCGATTTTCCAGGCTATCGACGTTTTGTGCATACCATACCCACAAAATTATCATCAACAAATCATCACTCAATTTCTCGATTATTACCTTATCGTAGTCGCTGGATTATGAAAACCTACCAGTGCGAATAGTTAATATTTTTCTCAAATGATCGCACCAGTGTGTTTCGCGTAAATTTTGTTTTCCGGAAGTTGCGCTTTCCACTCAGCGAGTGATTCCGGTGCTTTAGTGCGTAATAAATCTGAGATCGGGTGCAATGCGCCGTTTGGCGTAAACCGCGTGCACTTTCACTGAGGGTCGGGAAACCTGTGAAGCGGGTTGCGTCACTGCCGTACGCAGGCGCCCGCCGGGGAGGGAAGCGATGTGCTGCGCGCGATAGTTTTGCGGAGTTACCTTTTTGCACGTGTTGCGATCCAGATATGAAATTCTCCACGGGAGGACGGAAGGAGTATTCTCTCTCTAGGCGAAGGTATGTGTGGCGATGTTGCCAAATTACTCATATAATGAATTATCTGTTCTATGATGGGAGAATGGGATGACATGAGCATCCATGATGACGAAAGGATAGTCATTTGAGTCGATGAGAGCACAAATGATGAATAGAAGAGGGTAGAAGCGACAAATTAATCATATAAGTTTACGTCGTGGAGGAGAGGTTAAGAGAAATTTTGTTTTGAGAAATTTTCACAATTTCAAAAGAAATTACTTCGAATGCCGTTTTTAAATTCACGCAATTGAAATACTGTAAAAAGTATGTTGTACCTAAGTGTGTCAAAATCGAATTGTTTAGTTTAATGGACCAATTGGAAATGATGTGTTAGTACGCGATGTCATGATTAGTTTCTTCCAAGATTAAGATAATGCGTTATATTTTGAAAAATTGATTCATGTCAATGATTTTCCCATGGACATGAAGAAATTCGATGACCGTAATGTATTTTAACTCCTGCTAACTTGTTGACAGACGCAGGCATTTAAAGCTTTCATCTTGCAGCAAAAATCTGAGAGAAATCCTATTTTCAAATAAGCATAGCTAGTTTCAATCTCTTGCAATGGAACTATTCTCACCTAGATTTCTTTCAGTCCCTTAATCTGTGCCTGCAATTCAAATCTAACTTACTCGCCACGCATATTTCTTAACTATTTTTAATTGGGATTGGCAACATTATCAAGCAAAAGCGTGCGTTTGAAACTTTCTTTTCCGTTGAATGCGGCGAGTATAGCATTTTTTCCGTGGAAAAATAGACGGATACGAATGTTTTGGCTCGCCAATGTGATATTTGTGATAAGAAGGTCAAGGTATTAATTATAGATGATCAGAAACGGTCGACGGCTGACGGCACGCCGAGTAAAAAGTAAAAGTGTATTCGGCGTGCCTCTTCCTCGTTCCCTGATCTATCTGCCTATTAAAATCAGTACATTCATTTCGGAGGAAGCAACTTTCTCGCTAAAAGTTTGAAACTTAAATCGTGCACCTACTGTATATATTCTTTAGATATTCTCACGATTTATTTTTATTGTTAATATTTTAATTTGAGCTCGTAATTTGCGAAAGTTAGAGAGGACCAGTGAATAAAATCTGAATTGAACTAGAAGAAAACAACCTATGATTTCTGTCGAGGATTTTGAAACAGAGGAAAGTGTAACCTTATAAATGGCATTAAAGCTAATGACTTAAAAAGGTTTTAACTATTGTCGCGAAGCTAAAAATAATATTTTCAAATACATTTTCAGCTTTCGCTCTCTTTCTTACTTTACTTACTAGCTTCCAAAAAGGTTATTTTTAAAGTATCAGATTCCTAAATTTTTCAAGAATTTTACTCATTTGCCTCATCCAAAGGGATGTTGATCGGAAGGAAATTTATTTTATTTTAAGCTTGCAGCTGAATAATCTTCTTTCGTGTAATTTTTTTCCCTTCAATTTTTTGCATTTTTTCACGTAATATTTATTTAAGTAACGTGCATTCTCACCTACATCATCAAGCTCAGAGTCAGGTGCGCAAGATTTTGTTGCATTCCACATAAATAAGTTGCGCTTTTCTCGGTTTTTCAAGGGAAATTCCCTCCAGGAATCTCAAATATGTCGGTTTTCCGTGCCGACCCGACAACTGCCGCGAACTTCGCAAAAAAAGGAGGATAGCTTTTATTGTTTGAGGGTGAAAAGAGTGAAGAGAAGAAATAATTTACTGCATTTTTTAGATCCAGAAATTGTGCATGTGTGCACAGAAGTTCTGCACCACTCAGCCCCCTCTAATTGCCCTGCCCAGCCCTTCTCTTTCTCCCCCTCGCCCCCCCTCCCACATATGATGGTTATCCGTATACCTATACCTCCGTGCTAAGGAAAAACCACGTACAAATCATTAGAATGTTGCCAACTTTCTTATGATAAAACTTTTGTTTTTTGATGGATGCTACGAATATTTGTTCTTGAAATCTAAAGGTCCTCCAAAATAAGTTTCAAGTAAAATTCTCCAAAAAATTGAGGAAAAAATACTCGCAAGTCTCCCTGAAAATTCTCACTTTATTAAAGGAAATTTGGCAATGCTTGAATGCCCATACGGTGTTTTTCCTCGTCACGGCAGCGTAGGTTTTCTGAACCTTTTCGCATTTTTTTCTCTCCTACTTGTGCTTGTAGATTTGCGGGATTACCTCTTCCAGCAATGTAGTGCTGCATTTTTTAATTTTCCTTTCCGCGGCTACCTCGTTGCTTCTTTTATGGCTGATGCTGAAATACCTCTGATTAATTATTTTGTCTCTGGAAACGTGTTCTTCGGGAATGTTTTAATTGGTCCTTAAATCGTGCTCAAACATCCAATTGTAGTGAAAAACGTCGCGAATATGAAACTTTTATATTCTAAACACTTTTAGCAACGATTGCTGAGGAGCCGTTCATAAAATACGTGTAACGCTAAATTAGGGATTTTTTACCCCACCTCCCCACCCCTTGTAACGTTTTGTGATTTAGGTCCCTGTCTTCTAACACGTAAAAATAAAATTGTGTAACGCTCTTTTCGACCCTNNNNTTTTTTTTTTTTTTTTTTTTTTGCCGTGCTAAGGAGTAACGTCGTAGGAAAATTCGAGAGTTGCCAATTTTCTTCGGATAAAACAAGTGTAATGAAGGAAAGTTATGAATATTTTCCTTCGAAATTCTCAGATATTTTGAATTAAAGTAGGGGCAAAATTTTCTGAAAAATTTGAAGAATATTAAACACAACTCGCTCAATAAATTCGTTTTTATCGACGGGAGTTTGGCAACAACTGCAGGTCCATACGTCGTTTGTCCTCAGCACGGCAGTGTAAAGCGTTACGTATTTTATGAACGGCCCAGATCCTTCACTTTTTTGTGCAGACGAGAGATAAGCGACCAAATCTACTCGACCTGCTCATCCCGACGAGCAGCGAACTCCGAGGAGCCTGATCCGAATTTCAAAGCACTCCCGAAGCTAGACTTTTCCTCGGACGTGAAAAATACCCCCGATGTGAGAACCCATCCATCGCCAGACGTAGAGTTATTGACCCAGACTCGCGTAATATATGCGCGCGAGTATTTTCCGTCTCCCTTCGTTCCGACGAGTCCGCGGACAAATTTGAGAAAAAGCATTCAACCTGTCACCGCGATTTTTTCCCATCTAATAAGAAGCTTGATCGATTGCGCCGGTCGGATTAATCTTCCGACCGATGGCGAGGCGTGAACGATCGATCATCGATTTTTTTCCCATTTAAAACTATGGTAAAGAATCGATTGATAAGGTGTTCGTTGCAAACATCGTGTTTATCGATTCTTTTCTACAGGTTTGAGTGGCAAATCAATCGATTTATCGCAAAACACGCCACGCCGCTGCTTCTAACCGCAACAAGTGGACTGAGAATGACTTGGGAAAAAGGGGAATAAGGAGTTGAGAGTGGAGGGGAAAAATCCGAGTGGAAGATGTGTGAAAGAACACTGGCAGATGCATGCGCGGCGCTAATCCGTCGGAAAATTCGGAAAATTCAACAACGCATTGCGCGACCACACACAAACGATGCCGTGCCGAGGAGAAAAGCTGTATGGAAATTCAAATGTTGCCAAATCCTCAGTTTTCCTAGGGAAACAAATGGAAAACGTTTCCTATGTGATGAAATGTCAGGAAGTTTATTCAGGAACACAGTTCTTAAAAACTTATATTAAATGTTCCAATGTCGATGAATTTTACTCTTTTAACAAACCAAGAAAAAGATAACTTCGCATCAAATTTTATTTTTCCACTAAAATTTTTTCACGGCTCCAATCGCACTCATGCGTTTTATCAGTAATACTAGAATTTTGGGTTCTTCGCTGATTTTCCGTCAGGTACATTTTCATGCCTAAAAGTGGAAAGTCAGGAAAATTTGAAAATTCAAAAAAAGTTTTTGTCACTCAGCTATTTTTTGTAATGTTGCGTCAATGTTGCCCTCTCAATCCACTTAAAAGTGAGAGAAGGGAGGAGAAGAAGGAGGAGTGCGTTTAAAAAAACATTTTTTGAGCCCTGAAATAGGACTCGTCTGTATTGGCAACAACGGATTTTGTCCATTTAAGTGTACGTAAAACAATCCTTATAGTCCAACCAGAATCAATAATTCTCAATTGACCCAAGCAGAGGAAAACGAAAAACTTGCGAAAAAGCCTCATTTCCAATACATGATTCCAGTAATGTGATCATTCTAATAGTTTCACCTAAACAATTGGTCGCACAGGTCTCGTGAAATTTTTATTTTTCGGGAGAAATATCGCAACATTAGAATATTCTTTCGGCGTTCTTTCATAACGCGGCAGAATGGTTGGATGCAATTTGCATAGTAATCTTCGTGAGAGGCAAAAAAGAACGAAGAAAACACAGCGAGGGAGTAGTTTTTTGCGCGACAATTTGAAGCGATTATTAGAGAGGCAATGGACTCTCCTCTTATCAATTTTCAACCGTACGAATTGAACGCATTGTTATTCAGCTAATTTGGTATATTTTCCTGGATTTGTTTTATATAATTCTGACGAATACGCATGATTGTTTGGGGATAGGTTGGAATATTTTTCGGTGACAAATACAGAACTGCAATAATTCAGCAGTCACGAGGATCAAGTAGTGAGGTGCTGAAGTGATTTTTGTCAATTCTTTGCGCTTGATTACCGTGGTATAGACATTTTTTTGTTAACTCAAGTGAAATGAAAAAAGGTTCCTGTTTCAATTTTTGTGGGAAAAGGAGGGCATCTGTATCGAAAAATCGATTACTTTCATTGGGGTAAGGACCTTTTAAAATAGATCTGGTGAAATATTTAGCAGAGAGCGCTACTTTTAACTTACGATTTGCGATCATAAAATATTTAACTTTCAAGTGCAAAATATCTCATGTTGAAAATTATTTTCATTTGAAGTAATTTTAAAGTAAGATTAATGTTTTCAACGCAAAGTTAATTTCACCTTTGATCATAAAGAATTATAGAATCCGTGTGTAGTATTTCTGGTTATTCGATTTCCCATTTTTGTTATTGTGAATATTTGGCGCAATTTTGTGATTTTTTTATAGACAACATGGCTTTCAAGGAATTTATTCTACTGCCTTTTTTAGTGAATATTTGGTTTCAACTTTCTGTGTCTATTTTAACTCAGGATAATTTCCAGTACTGTTTCAAAGAGAAACCAAGCCTCACCCAGTTTTTAAAGTCTTTAAGTTTTACCGATGGTGGCATCGGTGAAAAGACTTAGCATTTGATTTTGACACTGAGTTACCATGAGCTCAGCTTCGACGAATCGCGCGTTATTGTCTCCTTTCGAGTAGGACCAAAATAGAATTCACCAGCTGTTAGAGACGGAGCAATGTTGGGCAAAACATGCAAATTTAAGCAAATCGTGCTTCCTTTCAAACTCAAGTTCATCTAAAAGGAAATCGAGTCCACGGTTGCAAACTTGTGTAGAACCAGAAGGAGTCTGATTTCCGTTTTCAGGTCGTTTTACCATAAATCTCCCGAATTAAGTTGTTTTTTCATGATGGTTGTTTATTTCGTGTCGTAGCTCCGGTTTGATTTGATATTTTTGGGCGCTTTCTGTGCTAAATTTTTCGTGGAGCACCACTTAGCTTTGAGTTTTTCAGCACACTCAATTTTCCTGTGGATAGTCGCGTGTGATGAAAATACTCCAAAGCTTTAATCTCGCACTTGCAAAACTTTCTCGAGACTATCAAACTCTTATTTGAACATTTTTACGTAAATATTAAAAATCAAACATATTTTTTTAAAAAAAGAATAAAAAAAATAATAACTTGCACCAATATTATTAAAAAAATTGTCATATTTCTTCAGAAAGTGTTTTTCAGTTGCATTGACCCATCCCTTGATCCAAGAAGTCTATTAAATATTTTAAGTATTTTTTTTTTATTCCTAATTTTACTTTTCCATGAGCTTCGTCATTATGGGATAATTTTGGGTTTTTTTTTAATGTGTCAACTGTGTTCCTGTGAGGTGTTGATGAAGACACTTATCTTGTTGTACATTAGTTTTTTTATTTAACTATTGGTGCGTTTTAATGTGCTGTGCCCGATTGACGATTGAAAGCTCGATTTAATTTATCTCGCAACTTCTTTTCCTTCATCAACTCGAAGATTCTACTTTATACGGCTGTTGACTTCTGCCTCCTTAAACAACGCGCAGTCGATAAGATTTGGAGCCATCGAAAGAAATTTACGAGGCCGCAGGTTAAACTCTGCCAAATCTGTCTAAGTTTTCGACGCTTCTGTAGACCTCGCGAAGAGAAACATTTCGTTTTTAATTATGCTTAATCTTGCAGCAACGCTCGTTGATGCATCCGGCTCAGTTTTGACTCGTGCGTTGAGGGATTTTGAAAACTTGGACGTCGAGTCAAATAAGTCATGATTATGATTGCATTATTGAAAGCTGATAGATGCGTTCCTAACTGACTCGAGCCAAGTAGAGCTGCGATGTCGGTATGTCTGATAAATGTACTTTTCTCAAGTGCCATATTTAGATGAAGCCTCTGCAATTTGCACATAAATCAGTTGAGAAAAGGAAATTATTTCTGTGCTTAGCGCTTAATGCGCAGATTTGCGTAAGCTTATTTGGATTTAAAGAAGCCGCTTTGATCCAATTGTCTCAAGGATTGGGCGCACCCAAAATGTCTCATGTCAATAACGTTCCCCAGGTACTTTTGACAAAATTAAGAAAAAAAACAACACAAAAAAAAGTTTAGCGAACTTAATTGGTTGAATTCTAATCTTGACAAATTGGCCAATGTGTCACCGATCAAAACTTTCTTCTAATTTTGACTGGTCCGGGAAAAGAACTTGAGAAAATTCGTCTTCATTCATTTCTCAAACCACCAGTTGTAGTGAGAGAAACACTCATAATGTATGCAGCTTTTCATATAATGAGATGCGACAATTGATTATGGTTTGTTCTTGTGAACAAGTGCACCTTTTCATGATATTATAACACAAAAAGTAGGTTTATAAAATCTGCCACGAACATCTTCAACACGTGCAGTGTGTTTCTTGCCACACGCATATCAGCCATCAGAGATGTTAATCCAATTTTTGACAGTGACAACAATATCTAATTCAGCAATTCAGCGCTCCTTCAATTCTGTGGTTATGCAATATGAGCTACTCGAGTGTTGGAATAGTTGTATCAAACCCTTGGCTGCAATAAATGCATCAAATTATCCAAGCCAAGAGGAGCTATGCAGTTTTTCGCCAAATGAAACATCAGAATATGTTATCCCCATGTTTCTGAACATTCGAATGTCTCCCTCTCAATCGATTTGCAAATTTCCTCTCGTATTTTAATTCTGTTTTCTTTTTAAGGGGAAAAACGCCTTACTATTTTTTGAAATTTTATCCGATTTTTCCTCACATATCATAATTACTCGGTAAAAATTTAAAGCCATAATACTGTTTTGTGTTTCTCTAATATAAAAGGAGATTTTAAAACGCTATCATTTAGTTACGTGATAACAGAACTTCGCTATCCTTTTGTTGAACGGCTCAAATCGCCAGACGGGTCTCCCCTTCACCTGCCAGAGCCCTGTAAAAGATATTTGCCCCCGGTTTCACAAGCAGGAAGAAGCTAATCGGTGGAAATGTCCGCACGTCCGACTGACTAGTTGAGAGTACTTTCTCAACAATGCGTCGTGAGTCGTAAGTGTAACTCTCTGTAAAAGTACAAATGGCGTCAAAGACCCAGCGACGACTCGATAAATATCCATCAGTGCATCAATCCCATCTTCGGCACGCAAGATTCCGACCTCGGTCGAGGAATCCGTCGTAGTCACACAAAAATAATAAATCCTGCCCGTCTATAGTCAGCCCCGTCGCTCAGTGGCGCTACGTAAAGCGCCACTCATAAGACAGCCATATCTTTTGACGCAACTTTCTTCCCGGTTTTCGCGGCCGAAAAGAAGTTCTCTTTTTTTCTTTTTAGAGCGCAATTTTTTTTGAGATCGGTGGTGGGACTAACGATCTACGCAAGGTCACAGTATTTTGGTCATTCTTTATTGCTCTTTTGAGGGATGAAGTTAGTATGCACTGTCCCAAGGAAATAAAGAATGCACTGCAATTTTGACCCACCCCAATCGAGGTAAACTTACGCGTTTCTGTTTGAAAATCGCCAATATTATATTCCTAACACTTTCATAGGTTCCTCTGTAGTTTTACAGAAATTTGTCGTTGTCAGCTGTAGTTTATTTCAATAAAGAAGTGTTGTCCCGCCGCCTCCCAGGAAACAGAAAAAGAGTCTCATCAAAAGGAGCCTTTCCCAATTTTTTCTGGAACCTGGATATTTCATCAACATGTGGAAAAATTGAACTCCTTTATGATTACACAAGCCCCTAATGAATGTTTTATTTTAAGTTTAAAGTTGATTTTGGTCGTGCAACTTCGCAAAGTTTACATTATTTAGTACTTAAAAATTTCCTCGCATGTACTCCGAATATAAACATATTTTCTTGTCAAAACTAGAAAGTGCTCAAGTCAGAAATAATGACAAACAT
The DNA here is from genome assembly GCF_001854935.1 of Bemisia tabaci. Classification (NCBI taxonomy): domain Eukaryota; kingdom Metazoa; phylum Arthropoda; class Insecta; order Hemiptera; family Aleyrodidae; genus Bemisia; species Bemisia tabaci. The sequence continues at coordinate 4,579,724 of NW_017548003.1, forward strand.
TTTTTTTCGCTACTTTATGTCATTTCAACCACACTCCAAAAAAAAGGTATGACTCTGAGACCCACAAAAAATGGCTCGGAGATCCATAATTTCTAACCAAAGTGACTTACCGTCTACAGTATGGCTTTCTGAGCCATACTTTATTGGTCGTGAACCTATAAGCATGGCTCCCCGAACTATATTTTATGGCTCCATGATCCATAACTCGGCCGGCAAGTCACTCTTCCCATACTTGTTTTTTGAGTGCACTTTTTAAAGAATATCTGAAGTTTCCAAAAACAGCGGCAACTTTCTGGGAGGGATCTAACTAGTCTATCGCTAACTTTTCCTCCATCTCCCTTTTCCTCGGTCCAAAAACCCGTGGACGGCGCCTCACCTAGCGTCGCAGGTATGTCATTGGTGGAGCGGTGTAAGAAATTACTCAACAACAAAGCGTTCTCGGTTTTACTTTCTATAGAAGCCAGCTAAGCAGCTCCCTCTTTGTCTGGATGTCGTCCCTTGCCTTCTTGGCCGCGGCGAGCCTGTCACCTCGCCTAATCGTTTAATTGTCGAGGTGTCAGCCGCGCGCATCCTCGGATCAATCGCGTTATGATTGCGTTTTCGGTTTTGAGGTTATGTCATCGGGTTTCCTGATCGCTCCGACCCGAGCAATTGGGTCGGCTCCGTTGCGTCATGCGGTTTTCTCCCGAGAACTGCCCTGACGAGTGAGAACCTCGTAACCGCGAGGGGAACATCGTGTAAATCCGCGGTTTTTGTTCAGGACATGAATATGTGTGTGGCGATCGGCAGGGGGTGCGGAAGGGTTCAGCCCCCCTCCCGTCATTCTACTCTGAGCTTAGAGTGACCGGTGGCTGTTGCAATCCCGCGTCGAGGAAGAAGTTCATTTTTAATGTTGTAAGATTGAAATTCAACCCTGTGTAAAAGTTTGTCAGGTTTATCACGTGGTCACCGTGACTAAATGCAAATCAATGGGCAAATACCGTTGGGCACAAAATATTTTCGTGGAGATGTCGAGTAGGTGTGGTGGAATAAATTCCAGTGAACTTTGGTACCTGAAAAATTGAAAGCTCGTGTAGTAACTGTACATATTTTTGTGATCTGTGAGGAAATAATGAAATTCATTTGTGGCGTATAGAATACAAGCCACAGAACCAGCCGAAACAACAATCATAATATGTTTTGGTCGGTATACATTTTATCATTGCATGTGATAATCTAATCGGCTTGATGCTTTGATTGTTATCAAATTTGTGACAAAATTCGCGGAATCCACAAATATTAATGCAATCGAGCGTATTACTCTGGGCATTAATCGTCAGTTGCATAAAAATTTCCGATGACTTCCGTTGCATTATTCCAAAGGCAAAAAAACTCCCAATCGCAGCAGTAGTTTACATTGTTACATATCGACGGTGAAACTATACCAAACCACGTATCTCGGTTTGCGACGTCGCAGACTTCCTGTCATACTTTATTTTTTAAATGAAAAACTACTTAACGTCCATTCTTGAAAATTTCTGTGATTTTTCCTCTTCGTGCGGAGAAAATTCTGTGAAAATTTCAAGGAATGATATTGATTTGGTCTACTTCAAAAAAATAAAATATGAGCGTAGATTTTTAAACACCGCAAACGAGATACGTGGTTTGGTAGTTTCACCGTCGATATGGCATAATGTCATTAATATTATCACTGGATCAATTAAACGCACGCGTGACTGCGTGCTACGTGAAGAAGCCATTTAACTTATGGAGAGAAACATTTCCTAGTTGTATTAAAATTGTTTTTTCCAGAGTTTGATCATTCTTAAACAAGTAACTAGGATTCCTGCTTTCCCAAAAATAATTGCCACTTTGTAAATTTGAATTTTCCTCAATGTTAATTGACTGAAGAAAACTTATTTGATGTCAAATATCAAATTTTGTCTCTGTTTAGGCCTTTGAAGGAAACATCATTTGCCATTACTTACTTATCATTTTCCTTTTGAAATCGGCAATTTTTAAAATAAAGAATAGCTCCTAATAGAACAGCTTAAGCCGACAAATCAAGTCATAAACTTATTCAGAATGCCCATTATAACCATGATTATCTCCTCATAATAATATTCTCAGGGTAAGGGAACAATTTCTCCGAATCACCTTACCTTACAAGGCGAAGACTTGAATTCAGTAGCATCATTGTCCAACAATACACCTGTATCATCCTACAATTTAAAGCGATAAAAATGTCATAAACTCGGGTCGTAAAATTTAGAAGTTGATACATCTTATTTACTTCTAAGATACATCATCTTTTCCTGTTTGAAGAATGGTAATCCGCTACGATGAATTTTTCTTCTCCGTGAGATCAAAGATTGTGTGATTCTCTTTCTCGGAGTGCGATTCTCGCTCACAGTTCATCATCTCTCTGACGAAGGAACTTAACTCCATTCCAAGGTTGCCAAACTGACTCAAAACAATTAATTTATGTCATAAAAATGTACCTGTGCAACTTTTATTCCAAATTATCCTGATTTTTGCATGAGACCTGAGGAAAAATCAGTGACATTTTCAGATAGAAACGCCTAAAATTCTCCTGGTTAATCGTCGCTTCCCTCACGAATGAACGTAACTACATTTGAATGTTGCCAAATTTCCCTTCCAATTGTATTTAAATCAAGAAAATCTTTGGCATTTCCAACCGAAAATTTCACTGATTTTCCTCAGATCTCATACAAAAACTGGAAACATTTGGATGAAAATTCACAGATACAGTTTTGTAAAAAACATCCATTGTTCCTCTGGGTGTCTACAAGTCCGGAAAGTCCGGAAATAATACTGATTTTTTAAGGGCAGTCCGGAAGTACTGAAAAAGTGCGGAAAATCCGCAAGAAGGTCCGGAATTTTCTCTTTTTTGTCATGTTTGTAGCAATTTAAGCGACAACTTCAAATTTTTGAAATTTTTCGAATTTCGTCAATTGGTGGCACTGAAAAAGTACTGAATTTTTCTGTGAAGAAGGTACGGAATTTCTTGGGATTGCACTGAAAAAGTACTGATTTTTGGCCAGCCTGTTTTATTAGACACCCTGTTTGTGTCAATTTGGAAACCTTGGAACGGAGTTACGTTCCGGGAGACGACATAATGTGCGATTTTCGAGGGGAAATTCGGCAACATTCAAATGGAGTTACGTTCTTTCGCGAGGGATTCGACGATTTTTCCGCGCGAAATATTTTCCCGGGCGGCAACGGCAACGGCGGGCGAGTAATTAGCCGGATTCCCGTTTTGGACGTGTCAGCAATTGAGCACCGAGCAGTTGAAACCCAAACAAAGCGCCGGCGCTCAAGAGCAAGAGCGGTTGAGTAATGACCATGGCTTGCACTAGCAATTAAAATATAGGTCCATCGAGAGTGAATGTTTGGACGTCATCCGTCTGTATCGCGGCGGGCCACCGAGTCAATGAGCAGCCTTCCCAGTTCCCGTAATGGATCCCGCACCATTCTCGATTTTGATTCCTAGCCCGAGCAACGTTGTCGAACCTTTGAAAAAATTAATTTATTTTAGAATTTTGTGCGGACGAATGGTACGACCACTGGCCTTGCCCCTTCTGTGATTCACCCATCAAATGCTTGGAGCTAGATTTTAAATTAGTTTCCATTGCCTTCTCTGCATTTTTTTTTTGATTTCTTGACAAAATATTTCCCAAAAATGTTCATTGTTCGAAAGATTTACGGCTTTTATTTCTCTATATTTTTGAATCGTCCTATGAGGTTTTACGCCATCCCTCTCCTCGTATCGCACCGTAATTGAAACGAGCTGAAGAACCCTTGCTTCTCCATTGAGAGCAGCATGAAATGCCGCCGCTCCTGTGACGTAAGGGCTTATCTCTGTTTTTACACGAGCCTCGGAAAGCATAGAAAGACGGAAAGGAAGGCTCACTTTGAAGGGTGATACGCCTTTTGGTCAGATGGACAACGATATTTGTGAACACTCTTAGTTGGTGACGTACAGTGATTAAATTTTGTTGTCCTATTGGGATTAAATCATGGATCAGTCATCCCCTGTAGGTTATTTATTTGATTCATGCATATTGCATAGTCACACAAGTTTTCATCGAAATTCATTTACCTTTATTCACACAATTATTACAAAAAAGGAACCGGTAGACTCATTTCATTAAACTTTCAAAGTTTTCATTCTAAATTATAATCATTTCTCAATTTCTGTAAAACCCATGTCCTTGATTTTTCGAGTAACGGCTCCTGATGATCCCTAGATGAGTCAAATTCAAAATTCTACCTAGATTTTTTTATTTCCCCGAAGTAAGGTGTTTTTCACTCATCTGGCAACCGCGACTCCTCGGCTCCATTCAAATCAAGCAAACCTCTTACCGGCGCGCAAATATTTGCGGCAAATTCGCAAAAGTGTTTGCGGAAACCGAGTTGAGTACGACTCCGAACTCCGTTTCTAGGACGATCTCGATTGTACCCACTCCGCGCGCCTCGCGTCGCGACCCATCAGTTCAGCTGTCGATACTTTTTTCTTCGCGCTTACGAGGCGCCCAAGAATCGATCCGCGCGGGTCGCTCCAAGATAAGGCACCTGGAGGTAGGTCAGGGACGTGTGGTAAGTGGACTGCGCGGCGAATTTAGGCACCGGATAGGTCTAATGGGATTTCATGGCTGTCCGGTCGAACTTGAGAGTGTCAATGTCAAGTAATTTGTTATTTTCCGCAGAATTTCCGTCGAATCTCGGTTTGGAAGTGGCTGCAGACGTTTCCGCACACTTTTATTTACAGGAATTTCGCAAAAGTGTGCGGAAATGTCCCTCGCCCTTGGAAGTTCCCGCGAGTGTGAAAATATCAAATGCGGCGGAACATTTCTATTCAGTGTATATTTTTATTTTAAGAATTTAAACTGTTCCTCTGTGGGAGCAATCAGTGATCAGTAAAAACGTTTATTTTCATAAAATATCATCCGTGAAGAATCTACACATAAAATTCCTTTCACAATGTCGAGGACGTTACTCCATATTCGTAAATTACTTTTACCTCGGTATCGCCTCGCTCGTTTTTTCCGGATGCAACGATTGCACTGCAGTGGGTACGTATGTTATTGAAAGGTATGCCCTCTGATCACTACGCGGCCAAACCCCTTGAAGATAGTGGCGCTGTCAAAAGGCTGCTCCTTAGGACATATTTGAAAAATGTATAGACAACTGGTTCATATGGGGATAGCCGCAGAGAGCATGTAAATCGGTCAATTATATCTCTCTCTAAAATGAACTATAACAAATAATGAAAATTTGGGTTGTTAGACAGTTCATGTATGATATGTCAGATGTGGTCCCGAGAAAATTTCGCTCAATATACGTGAGAATGTAATTAAGTTGGCTTCTGGAGACGTCTCAGACAACTGGAAAAATCTGAATTGCGTTTTCATGACCATTACTGACATCTCAGAGAAACTAAACTGGTAAATATAGAAGAGAAACAGCCTATATGAGAATAAGGAAGCAGCAAGACGTTTTTTATCTCAACTGCCAACGTATAGCTGATCTAGAAGGGTGCACAAACATGAGAGTTTGAGAAGTGATGATGCGTATTCATCGCTCCTTACTAATAATATGGATTTTTTATTCCGTTTTTTAAAAAGCTGTAGTTTCAAAGGCGGTAGCGATGCAAATAATTATCTATATTTGTCGGAGAAAAATATCTTTTCGAGCGTGATCGCCGCACAGAGCCGCTCCCTCCCGTGAGTCCCGTGATTTTAACGGTAGTTGACCACGCTTGCAGCTCCCCGCGGAGTTGAAAAGGTTAACACTCGAGTGACTTATCCTTTAATGAGATGCTTCGGGTTCTCGCCTTTTGATCCTGTGGATTATTTTGACCCCAAAGGAGGCACCCTTAAACTGTGCGTTTACCGAAGAATGCATGTTAAAAAGCAAGAATCAACAAGGACCGTGTTTGCAGTCGCTCCTTTAACAGCCTCTCTTGAAATAAGGTTCTATGTACGGTTTACATTGTGCTTAGAGAGGTCAACCTAAACGTATCGAGTCACTAATACAGAAAAAAATGAGTCTACATTAGTTTTGAATTCAGCAAGCCGTACATTTTCGCCTGCCAAAAAATTCAAGTCGAGAAAAAAATTTGGCATGGGAAAATAGTCGTTGAACCTTGTCTTTAACTTTGAGTCTTATGGAAGAAAAACACTTTATAAGCTTCCTTCTCGTAGCTCGGATATGATGCGACTTGTTAGGTTTCTGATGAGCTCAGTACAGCTCATAACATCATCTCTTGAGTATTTCATAGGCTCAATCGGATGGTACACGGAGAAAAAAAACTTCGTGCGTGGGACCCGAAGTTGAGGTCATATGGATCTCTGAAGTTCTCGGATTACCCACCCAAAAACTTGAAGTCCAGCTGCTGAAGTTCGAGTCAGACACCTGAAGTACTCTTGTATGTACCCGAGTATTCAGATGTATGACCCGAACCCACCGGTATATACCGAAGTACTTCAGATGTCTGACCCGAACCTCGGCAGCTGGACCTCAAGTTTTCGGATGCGTGATCCGAAAACTTCAGAGATACATATGACCTCAACTGCGGGTCCCATGCACGAAGTTCTTTTCTCCGTGTATACAGGGTGATCCAAAAGTCCGGCACCGTAAGCACCAGGCAAATCTCTATAAATGTTGAACGAATTGAGAAAGAGATTTGCAATTTTTCTGAGTATGCTCCCATGTCGGAAGAAACGACTTATGGGACCCTCCCAAAATTTCAAGGGGATCATCCCGCAAAGCAGCAAGAATTTTAGGGGTTGTAGGGGTGGAGCGGAATTTCTGGATCACCCTGCACATCCAATCGGATGGAAACAGGAACACGCCTCCCTTAAGGACCCAAACCCTGGACGGGAAAATCAGTTCTCAAACTAGGTCGGCGCAACCCCGGGATTGAGTCATCGGACGCGTGTAATGGCCGTCGTGTAAGACGTCGTAATTAGAGGCGGGCGCGCGGTCCGGTCCCGGCCGGGGAAGACTCACTCACCGAGTCACCGACTCACCCGAGCTGGAGCGGCCGGGGCAGGCGCACTGACAGCAAGACAAGTGCAAACTAATAAGTTAGGAGCAGAGCAAGACAAAGGCATAAAGCAAACACGGTTAAGAAGTTGTAAGTGTAAGGCGACCGCGAGCCGCTCCGGCGTGTTCGCTGCGTGTCCGATCGGTGTTCGATACACCCGGCCGCGCTGCCCGCCAGCCCGCCAGCGTCTGACAGACGCAGGTCGGCGTTGCCGCACGGCCGGGACGGGTTCGATCCCAGGCGGAACCAGACTTTTTGAATGGGGGAGTGTAGGGGGGTTGGGGGGTTCCTCTCAGAAAATTTTCGAAATTATAGAAGATGTAATATGCAATTTGAGTCAATTTATCTGTACACCATTCTGTATTTAAAGATTCATCACGCAGTCGCAATTCGCAATGAGGCCTTCAAAACATATGCTTTTGACCGCTGGTGACTTGTTCGGAAAAAATTAACGCAATGCCACCCGGTTAATGATAAAAATCGCCTTGATGCAACTATTCGCGCTCGAAGGATGTCGGGGTTGCGTGCACAAAAATTGAAGGCGCGATGGTTTTCTCACTTGCGAAACCTGGATGCAACTATCAGCTTTTTAAAACTGAAAGGCACATCTTTGGATTTAATAACCCGTGCTTAGTATGAAAAACATCGGTTTTTATTGTGTTTAAATTAGGTTATTGAATTTATTGCTTGCCTTCCAAATTTCACCGATTTTAAGTTATTATAATCATCTAACGAAAATGTTATTTTCTTTTGTTTCAGGTAAGTGTGAAGGAGGCATAACTCGATGTTTTTCTCGAATTCTATAGCTGTGTGCGTGAGTAAAGCAACTTCCTTACATTTTATTGAAAAGAAAAAGAAAAGTAAAAGCGGGAACAAGAAAAAAAACAATAAACTTATTCAGAACTTAGAGCCGTAAGTTCGTGGTAAGTGGGTTAAAATTCCTTGTTACAGAATCAAAGACCGGAGCTGCGGCTCTCAAATTCGGAACTTACGGGATTTGAACCTGGAACGCGGACAATACAATCCGGTAATCACGGTTCTCAGACCCGGCTGCTTTCCTGAGTCTCTCTCGCCAATTCTTGTCACCCCGAGATGAATAATATCCAGCGTCAGCGCTGGAATGGCAACGGTGGAAAGCACCATAATCCTTGTAATATTTATGGTGACCGGAACTATCGGTTGGAATCACACGCGCGGGGCTGAGGCTGAGACGCCGGTCACTGTTGAGACTCGGGGGCTCAACGGTGCTCGTTGTTGCACCGGGTGAATGTGAATGTGAAAAATGACTAACTTTTGTTTATCTAATCCAGTTATCTCTCTCCAACATGCTTCTATGATTGATCGTTCTTCTCCGACCGTCTTCGTCGCCGCTCAGTGGAGCTCCTTTAAGTATGCATGTTGAAATGGGCCATGTTGCCTTCGACGTAGAATCGTGTTTTGATGGTTGATACTCTATTCATTGGCAAAAAATAATAAGATCTGTTTAAACGCCAAGTTTTAAGCCCCATACCAACGGAGATGTATCAATCCTCGAGAAATGCCGTGATCGAAATCCTACACCCTACACTACAGCTGAGATGGAAAATGTCTTGCAAAGTAATGTCCTTAATTTCTCTTTCAATTCGTCAAAAATTCTGGAAACATATAATAGACCAGAATTTCTCGAATCATATTCTAAAAAATCTCACATTATATTTTTCAACCCTTCAAAATTGAAAAGTCCAACTTAATCCGTCCTAGTAGTAGTTCTGAAGCTGCGTGACAAGTAGGTAAATACACACATAAAATGTCGCTAACATAAAAAATAGCTTTCTGGCGTTTTGTGACACCCAAACGCCACGTATATGCCACTCTTCCGAAAGGTTATCGGGCAACTGACAACGCAACATTTCTTCGTCAACACCCTGCCGCCATCCCCAAGGAACACATACCTTTTGATTGTCTTATTTTTGCCGAGTGTTAAGGGTGTTGTCCAAGAATTCCCCAACTCAGACCCCGCGTGCGGCGGATAACCCCCGATCGAGCACCTTAAGAAGTTGAGTCGCTTGATAACTCACTCGTAAGTGGCCATTGTGGAGTATACTCATGCCCCCTTTCTCGGAGCCCTCCAAACGGGGTTTAACGGAAGGCGGCGGCGGCGTCTCGGAGATGGTGAGGGAGGATCCCTGGAGGTCATCGCATTCCCGCCGGCAGATGCTCCACCCGGGATCGGCTCTGATTTTCGGTGCCCCCGGCCACCGGTTTTTAGGCCCCTGAGCTCCGATTTAATTGTAGGCTGAGCGGAGATTGAAAGGTGGGGATTACGGGTTTAATCCCCTATTCCTTTGTAAAATTCGGGAGCATCACGCACTGAGACACTGGAAAAAAGTATCTTGGATCTAGAGTCCAGACTCTTGAAACATGGTAAACGATGTATCCAACGAGCTAAAAGCCAGAAGAAAAATAATAATTCAGTGTATTTAAGTACCTACTTGATGTTAACACAGCGAGCAAAATATGAATGCTTTTTGGTTTTTAGCTCGTTTGATACATCGTTTACCGTGTCTTTAATAGCTTAGCCAGCCAAATTTGGCATTAATATCTACTCTTGAAACATTTGACAAGAAAAACTATCTTGATTCAATTATATTTTTGCTTGAATCGAAAGGAATCGCGCTGAAGTTAAAGGTTTGGTCCTCGGTTCAAGCAAGAATCCGATTGAATCAAGAGTATTTTTTCATGTGAAGTTTTACAAGAGCCTGGACTCTGGATTTCAGAGACTTTTTTTCAGTGGATAGTAAAATTACCAATTTTAAATGTAGTCACCGATAATTAGGAAGTCTAGATACCTCGTTTGGAGAAAAATTAAGTGAAATTATCCGGAAGATAGTAAAATTATCATCTTTGGAAGTGAGTGACTTGATTTCAGCAGGAATTTTCTTGAATTTACCGTCAAGGAGATTCCTTTTTGAAACAAAATTGCTTAAATCAAATAGGTTTTTGCTTGATATAACCAATTTTCCTTTTCATCTAAGAAAATTCCTCTCAATGTAAGCATCGCTCCCCCTGGACATAAGCCTTTTTCTTCTTGATTCAAGAAGAGGTCTCATGAAGAAAAATTTGAGAATACTACTGCCTATTCAACTAATTTTTCTCTTCGTCAATGACAAAAAAATCACCTCCTCAAAACATGTTCCCCCGCGCACGAGGAAATTTTTCCCCTATAAACGATTATTGGTACACTTGTTAAAACGCGAATTCCCAGCTCGTGGAAATACTCCATCGGCGGAGAACAATACCAACACGGACCATTAAAATTAAACCGATCGTGCGTTTGTATACAAACACTCTCCGCAACAGCGAAATGCTTTCCCGAGCTTGTCTGCCGTGATAGCGAAGAGAGCAGTAAGTACATTTCTGTATGAGCCATGGTCAACACATGCTTTTATGTGTCTCAAGGCTCATCCCAGCAGGCACTTACTGTTTTTTTCACTATCACGGCAGATGAAGACCGCGCCAATTATTGTTACAAGCGCCGGAGGATGAAAATTCTTCCGCGGTCGCCAAGCTCGAAATTCGACTCTCGTTTTCGCACACGCCGCGCTGCGCCGCACAGTGGATCGAGTCAATCAGGGCGGTCGGACACAAAATTTTTGACCCAGACTTCAGATTTTAATGTTTAGTTCGTCACGTTTTAAATTTTAAGGGGTGGTTCTTGAAGAAAATATCACTAGGAAACCAATGGAACCACTTTTAGAGCCTCAAAGTTATGTAACGGTGTTTTAAGCATTTGAAGTTTCCAAATTTTGTCCGACTTCTACTATTGACCCGATCCATTGTGCGCCGCTCGTCGCAGCCGCCAAGAAAATGTTTGGAATACCTGAAGCTCGTGTCGTGCGCGTTGCATAGATGTTTTCCCTCTCGATCCAAGATGTCGTCAATATGGTGAGAATGGACGAAAGCTATGTTTTCGTAAAGTATTCGGTTTGATTAGTTTGATCTTGACTCGGATCAATGACCTTTTAAGCTGCAGCGAAATAAGTTTCTTGGCTCAATTCGCAACAGCGCTTCGCGTCACCTAACAATTTTGCGAATCATTAAAAAATAATCATCTTGGATAAAATTTAACAGCGTTCCTCGAAGTATTCGGTAAAAAAAGAGGCAGTGAAAGGGTAATAAATATACGGACGTTTTCAACAAATTTGGTTTTCTCCAGATTAACGGCAAGCAAATGCAAAAGGAAAATGTAGCTCTCTGCACACAGAAACTAATGGGAAATATAATGTTTTCAAGATGAGTCAAAAACAGAAGTTCCTGACCGCAAGAAGTAGTCCATTTGGACTGCATTTTGCAATTTGGAGCTATAAATTCTGTCTCATCTGAAAAAACACATACGTGCATAGGGGAACTAATGGCACATACGTTGTTTTTAAACCGGGCCGGAATTTTTAGTTCCTAATTGCAAAATGTAGTCCAATTCAACTTCTCCATGGCCATCCGAGAATTTCCCCGCAATCTTGTATCACTGTGAGTGCTCTCATTTTTTACTCCCGACCTTGCAAAACTTCCTGCTGCCCTGAAAGTAATCCTGATAAAACCTCACTTTCTCATAATATGACGCATGAGAGTAGAGTTTTCTTGGTTCGTGTTTTGCCAAACGAAATATCTCATTACCCTTTAAAAAACGCAGTCCTTTCGCATTCATCAACGTAGCGCAGTCATTTTAGCGCATTTCATTTTTCGACCTGCACAAAAGTTTAAGTTTTGTTTCCGACCGACATGAAAAAGAAGATGTTTTCCTCTCCGACGCTACCTTTCAAGAAGAAACCCGAAATTCGATTGATCTCACATAGTGACCCTTCTATCTCCAGGTTCGTTTCTCCTTTCTCCTGAAGCTTTTCGCAAAAACTGGTTCGCGTTTGATCTGAATTGCTTCTCCTCGCCGATCTTGTTTTGCGCACTCGTGAATTTAATTAAACATCCCGATATTCAAACAACTATCGCTTGCATACAGATGCTCGAGCTTCTAACTACATCGACTAACCTCATTATGCCACGATTATAAACAGAGTATGTCCTTAATTTTTGGCTCTGATTCTTGGCATACTTGACTCTTTTCGCCACGGGCTGGGTTTTAATTGACCGAAAAAAGTTAATTTTGAAAGTTTGAATCGTTTGGCTGTATATTTATCGCCGTTTATTTTATGCATCGACCTTTGAGGTGATTCGCAGATGACCTAAAGGCAGGCTGGTACAGGAGAGGCATAAAAGTGAAAGAAGGAAAACACTTCATCGTGCAAACAAAAACACTTCACTGTTACGCATGTAGACCGATTAGAAAACCAATGGCTCATTACTTATCATTCATTTTTTCGGGTCTTGACTGTTGTGAAACGTTGTACTCTGGAGTTCTTGGAATTCTCTCAGTAGTGACCCACAAAAATGAAGGTCGTGTTTGACCAACTTTTTTTTATTGCAAACTAACACTGTTGGTGACTAGCTGTTGCTGTCATTTGTTTGCAACGACTTTCGCATCTTTTTTATTTTTATGTCATTTTTTTTGGTTCGTTCTCTCACTTTTCCGTCACACCCCCCCCCCCNCCCCCCCCAAAAAAAAAAAGTTGCACAAGGTCTCTGGTTTCCAAAGTATGTGTAATCCTCGTAAAAGTGTCAAACCGAAGCTCTTTTGAAATTTTCTTTCAGTTTTGTCTCTAGTATCATGGATGTTATGAAATTGAATGTTAGAAATCATATAAAATTCCTACTCTTCGGAAAAAATTCCATTTTAATTCATGAGATTTCAATCAAATTTTTCATGAGAAAATGAATACAATGTTGTACAAAGCAAAACTCTCCTTTCAATAATGAAATTCACTTCCGGCGCAGATGGTATACTCATAAAGATATTTTAATGTATGTGCGTACATTGAGAAAGACTTCACCACAATACGACAATATTCGGTCATATTCATCTCACTTAAAGTGCTGTGCATGCTGAGATTTAATTTTAGACAAAACTACGATTGATTTGCATAATTCAAGTGGGACAGTTCCATTAATCGCAAATCCCACGATGTTTTGCGGGCAGTTTATGCTCATTTATCGGGTTTCCAAACCAAAAATCTTTGTCTCTTCTGAGAGTTTGGATTAACATCATTGCATCATAAACCACAAAAGCCGGCGCCCTCTGACTGGGTGCATCTTGGGTGCATCCTAGCACGAAAGACGGGCTGCGCATTGCACCGCGTGAGATGCTCCGGAGTTGCATCCGTGGATTTCATGAGCCACCCCCGCACCGAGAAACCGAGACTGGAGCCACAAACCCGCACTGTATGGTAATAATCGGACGTGATGTCATTCCCGCGGTCGGCCCTGTCGTTAGGATACTACGTGGAAGATAGTTCCCGTCGCGGACCATTAGAATGCGCCCCCGACCGCCGCGCGTGCGTTCCTTACTCGGACATGCACCCGTGCGCATGCAACTAATTGCATCGCGGCGCGACGTGGAGGAGGAACAGAAGTTGCAGTTCTGGCCTCGAGCTTGTGCTTGAATCTTGAGAACAGTGCCATTTTAACGAAAGCTTGCATTGAAATATTTTTAAAAACTTATGAGGGATCAGAAAGTGAAGTCAAGCTTGTGTTTGAATCTTGAAAATAGTGCCATTTTAACGAAAGCTTGCATGGAAATATTTCTAAAATCTTTTAAGGGATCAGAAAGTGAAGGTGACAAATTATTACTTAAGAACTAGAAAGTACAGTTGGGAATCGTTTGAATCGCAAAATAGAAACAAATTTTTACGAAGCAGACAATGGTAACAGGAGAAAAACAAGTCTTTTTTTCTCGGGTCTCGGCCACCAACGTGTAGGTCTCAGGTTTTTTCATCGATTTTTTTTTAAATTTTTAATTTGTTTTCCTGAAATGACTCAGTTTTGAGTCGGAACGTCTCTGGTGTTTTATTGATGTATTTAAGCATTGTTTTCCGTTTTTTACCTGTTTAATTGAAAAATCGTGTGGTATGATCGCGTTTTCGTAACATGTAAATTAGACAACGTTTTGGAATTACGTACTACGATTTCTAGCTCATCTGTGAAAAAACGTATGTCCCTTGAGGAAATAAGAGTTTACGTTGTTTTTAAACTGAGCCAGAAATTGTAATTGCAAAATGCAGTCTAAATGACGCCACATCTATCGTGGAGCTTTTAGTACAATCTCCAACGTTTTACCTCGAAAACCTTATGGCTGCAATCGGCTACTCTGCCGTACTAAATAAGAACGCCGTAAGTCCCTGTTTTTCCCTCGTTTTTCGGAACAGTTTATAAAATAGAAACAGTTTTACCCATGCTCCTAAAATTTTCAGGCTAAGTTCTTGATAGTATTTGCAAAAGAGTTCTGTAAAAATATTCCTCCAAGGTACAGAAGTTTTTCTTCTATGATACATTGTTTCCAAAAAATGTAAAATGGCGTTTACGGCGTTTTTGCGTTGCACGGCAGTACAGCAGATAGGCGTAAAAAAAACGCGAACTTTGGGCACCAGCGGGCGTCGCGGCCTCGCGACGTCCGGGGGCTTTTCTCGCGATTTGACGGTCGTCTGTGGCGTCGGCTGAAAACTGGAGCGACAATGGTAGCTACCGCGACTTGCGGGGCCACTAATTCACCGGGGCCGTATTTCATGCGCGGCGCGGCGCGTTTACGGCCCAAAAGCGCGTGTGGGACGCCCGCGTTTCGACGTGAGTCGCTTTACGACTCCCATTCATAATTTTCCGCGGCGGCCTAAATAGCGCCACCGTCGCCACCGAACCCGCGCCATGTCACATCCCGAGAGATTTATTCGCGAATAAAATTCTGTGCGGTCGCCCCCCTCGCGCTCCCGTGTCGCGAAACATGCGAGCGCGTAAAATGTGGACGTATGACGCCACGCTCGCATCGTGCGCAGTGATTCTTAACGTCATTCCCGGGTCGACTCCTTGCTCACTCCACTGTTTTTGACGCTCTTATTTGCGCGAAGGATGCATTCGTCGGAATTGAGGGGCTTGGAGGACATGGCAGATGATTGCACTTCTTGATTTCTCAAAAATTACGTGCCTAAAGTTTCAAAATTACAAGGAATCTCATGAAGGGAAGGCTTTGGAAGTTCAAGCTCACTGTTTGATCCTTAAAAATTGGATTTTAGAAGTAAATTTTTCTTTATAATCATAATTTAAGACTAGTTTTGATTGCACTTTTTGTTATCTCAATTTTTTCAAAAACTGCACTTATGCGCATGTCCTCCAAGTCCCTCAATTGAGAAGCACGGAAGTGCATTCTCCTTCAAAATATAAAACAATTCGGATTCAGATTTCACTGCGTAGTGAATTGGTGACTCTCTTTCCTCCCAATTTTCGATGATCGCCATCATGCATAACTTACAATTAGTTGGCTTACGAATCCACCGATCACCAAGAAGCCAGTGGCCGGACGTCGGACGGCCTCCCTTTGTCTCTTCAAAATTCGCCTAGCTAAATGCTCATCCCTACTTTCATCAGTCATTATCAGGAGAATTTGATTTGGTTTTTTTGCGCAACAAGTTGCTCATCAACCATCATTAGGCGAAAAATGGCGTTGACCCCGAACTTAACTTTTTATCACCCAATTATATTGCTGAATTTGTCAGCGGGGGGCCCCTTAAATATATTGCCCCTGGGCTTACTCTCGCAGCTTCCGCTTTAGCCGCATTTGGCAACGACCTTACCCCAGGAAATCCCTCCATGAAACAAGCAAACCATACGTCACTTCGTTCGCGTCGCAAGCTTCTCATCCGCGAAACGCTGGTGCATCGATGCGTGTGATATCGAGAACCGCGAACACGGGACGTTGCCTCGCGTTCGAACGACGTATGAAGATTCGATAGTTGCCAAATTTCCTTCAATAAAATATGTATTTTTGAGGAAAGTTATGAATATTTTTCCTTGAAATTTTCAGGAACTATAGGTAAAATCGTGAACAAAATTATCTAAAAAATCGGAAGGAAAATATACATAAGTTCACCGGGAAATTCGTGTTTTATCAATTGAAATGTGGCAACGCCTGAAAGTTCATACGGCGTTTTTCCTCAGTACGACAACGTTCTGCGTGTCACCTCGCATCTCGATCTCGGTCCAGTCCGCTTCCAGGTAGCCAAAACGCCCTCGGGCACCCTCGTCCCTCTTACGACTTAATTCGATGTGAGTCGTCCGTCATGAGTGCTGTAATTATTCTCCATCCTCAGCCGATGCACTGGCATACTGACCGAAGCTAGAAGTGTCGTGTTTCAGCTTGAAATGTCTCCATTCAGCGACTTGTAAAAATAGTCGCGCCTAATGCAAAAGTAATGTCAAGCGAGGGAAAAATATTGGAAAAAGAAGCTGATGTGATGTTTATTTTGTGTGGATGAAGGTTGCGTCATCCATTACCTTTATGTGTTGTCTTATTTCTGCTCGCACCTCGCATTTGAATATCGGCAGAGAAGGCAAAAAAGTCTGGATGTCTCACCTTATGAGGTGCAGAAGAAGATGAACGTGGAGTGACAGTCTGATCTACCCATTTTTCAAATAAACTAAGCATTTTTTCAATTTTGAAAAAAATTGAAAGATGTCATGGCCGAAGTAATGAGTGACGTATTTGTACTTTCGAGAAAAGCATGTAAAAATGATAAAAAGTTGCATGGGAATCACATTACACGAATGGACTACAAAGTAAACCCTCTTGCAGAAGAAAGAATCCCGGAAAAAACATTTCCGAGAAAATATAACCTGTTCTCTTGCAATGACTAGCGTAATTTTGTACATTAAGGGGGAAAAAATCACATCAGCGAAAGCCCTCAGTTATCAATCTGGTAACACCCTTTTCTCTCATCTTCCTAATAATACATTTCCAACCATAAAGCTCCATTAAGATCTAAACTGTGACAGCTTTTTACGTGCCAGTAGAGAGATTTTAGACACAATCTGTGGCACCAACGTGTTTCTATCGCGAAAGTTTACATTTGAATAGTCAGTTAAATCGCAGATCCCTCGCTCGTGCAAGGACTTTATTCTCAAGGGAAGCACTATTTACTAAGATGTGCTGTCTCCTTCACTAACCTACTTCACGGCTTGATATTGCATAGATTCAGAAGGCAGGCGCGCATACAATGCTAAAACTCATAATCATCTCTATATCACGATACAATGCTCCTGATGACAGTCTTAACGAGCTATTCACTCTTCCCTCTTCGATTCGCCGGTTTTGCAAAACTTTCAGATTCAATCGAGCTACTCTAGATGATGAGGTAACGCAGCAGATGGTTACTTAATCGTGTAAAATCTCCTTCGCTCAAAATTTCTGATTCACAGATCAAGATACGACCTCGTCCCCACTTAAGCTCTAAAAATTATTTGCAGTTCATCGTGATTTGGGATGTTTCGGAAAGCATAAACTTTTTTTGTTTTTACGGTTTTTTTTGTTATTATGGTTATAATTACCATATTAGGGGTGTTCAGTATGAACTCCTAATTAGTAGTTGTCATAACCAATAATAGACATATTTTTACCATTAAATGGTAATTTTAATACCGCATACTTGTAAAATTACGATTGCTCCAGTAAAAATATCACTATTATTGGTTATGGTCACTACAAATTAAGAGTTCATTTGAACACCACTAATATGGTAATTATAACCATAGTTTTTTCTCAGTGTGCATAAACCTAAATGTTTCAACGTGAAAAATGTTGATCAGAAGTTTAGGAAAATTGAGGGCTACGATGTATTTAATGAAGCCCAATTCATCATATTTCCAAAGATCTACAGTACGTTTTGAGGAATGAATTCGAAATTTTTAAACCTAAAAACCACTAATTTTTGTATTACTCCTCGCGAAATCTTAGTGAACTAAGTTTGTTCAAACAACGGGACAAAATTATTACCTTGTTACTTTTTTTCTTTTTTCGCAGTCAGGCAAAAATTGACCGTGAAAGCTGTAAACTGCGTTTTCGCAAGTTTCGCTTGTTAGTAGGCGTGGCCTTCAACGCTGAAAGCTACTGTTTTCAGAATTGATAACAAAGGAAAGTTCAAACACCTCGTCGCCTAGCCATCGTACGCACCTACATCACCACCGATGCCAAACGAAAACAACCTCATATCAAACTTCGCGAAACTTCGCTAATTCAACGCCGCTAAGTTAATACCACGTATCCATCTCCGTAGAGTTTCTATTCGCGTTACGCGATTCTGCGTTAACAGGACGGTCGGACTCTTTAATCGTCGAGGCTGCCGAATTTCCTCGATAAATCAGATTTTTACCTGTTGGTTTCAAATTGCGACTTCGATCCGGCAACGTTTCAAAGTCGTCAACCTCAGAAAAAATGCACCTTGGTTCGGTTCGGTGCGAGAAAAATGTAAACAACGCCGGATCGCGACGACGCTGAGCGCGGGTTATCGGCCACGGGCTACGCTGCCGTGCTGAGGAAAAACGCCGTATGAACATTCGAGCGTTGCCAAATTTCCTCCAATGAAATGCTTATTCTTGAGGAGAGTCATGAATTTTTCATCCCGAAATTTTCAGATAATTTAGATTTAATTACGAGGAAAAATCTCTGAGAAATGGAACGGACAATATTCACGAGTTTTCCTGAAAATTCGTATTTTATGAGAGGAAATTTGGCAACGGGCAAGGGTTCATACGTTGTTTTTCCTGAACACGGTAGTACGTACATCCGCGGGAGGAGGAGGTGGGTGGGGGATTATTGCAGCTCTGTACATACACCTTGCCTTATCGCCGAATTGGAATTCTTATCAGGACACCACTGTCAATACCGTGTCTTGTTCGCCTGTGATAACGCGACCGCAATATCTGGCGTGGCGTCTGTATTTCCGGCTGGTGTTTTCGGACCTGGATGCCAAGTTTTCGTTCATCCACCGTTCCCCGAGTGAACACCTAAATTGAACCGATTATTTTCCAAAACACGAAAGCGCCAATCGCTGTTTTGGTGGCAGAGGGGCTGTTTTTTCTTTGTTTTCTATGGAATAATTGATCATGTCTGAATCCAAATAAGTAGCCCTCATAAGAACGCATACATTTTTTGGAATTCGAGGACCATCGCCATTCATGTGCAGTACCTTGTGCGAAAATTCCACAAGACGACAAGTGGTTTTGGGTATGATGTTCCCTCTGGCGCTTGGGCCAAAACGGCACGCCGGAAGTGGGGACGGCTCATTTCCGGAACAGCAACAGCGGAGGCGAATGTGACATAAACTAGATTACTCCCGTTGATCTAAATTCGTCCATCTGGGACATGATCTCAGGCAGGGGCGTCAAATTTCGGCGGAAAACCACGCCCGTAGTAAACGATAATTTGTCATTCATTTTGAGCTCACTTTCCCCCTGAAAAAGCCCTAGCCAGAGTTACGGCCTACCCACTTTTTTGTGAGGAAACCAGGGCCGGATGAAGGGGATGGCCACGTGGGCCGCGGTCCATGGCGGCAAATTTAGGGGGCAGCTTTTTAAATATATCTAAAAAGAAAAATCGGATTTAGAGATAAAATTACAAACGAAAAAAGGTGACAAAATCTCTCATTTCCCGAGAGTATATCTCTAATTTTGTCGTCTTCCTGTGATACAATAGACAGCACCTTTAATTAGTCGAGTTAAGACTAAGAGAGAAACCGAACACGGAATTTGGCCTGGAACGGCGCGACGCAGAGATTAATGATGACGAGAACTTGTGATGAACAGGAGAAACCTACGGCGCGGCGCATGCAGTCGGCATGTAACACACATTAGCGCCTACAAGACTGCATGAATACTTCACGCATTACGTCAAACTTAGTACGTGCAGCAGCGGTCGGCGTGAAACGCATAGCGCATACAAGACTGTAGGAATACTTCACGCATTGCGCCAAACACGGTGCAATTAGCGCGGCGGCGGAAGTTAAAATTATTAAAGCACATTTGTGTTTTTGATTTCATAATATTTTCGTTCATTTCTTGTAAATCGAAGGCCTTGTCCACACGGAGATAGGTTTACGAAACTTAACTTTCGTGCCAAATTACGTGAATTTTTGCTAGTAGTGTTGACAGGGCTTTCGCAAAAAAATGTGTCCAACACGAGTAAACGCGTCTTATGCAGGAAACCATCGTTTTTTTCTCGAAATCTGGACGAGTCTCACAGACCGAACCATAATCGTTGCCAAAATTCAAAAATGAACGATGATTATTCGAAGGGTAGGCGCACCTCTTTCTTGGAATTTTTTGTAAGAAAAAAAAACCTTTGTCCTTGAGAAGGGTTTAATTCTGACTTGCAGAATATGCTGCTGTAACCTAGCGTTTGAACCTTGGGACAGCCTATGCAATTCGATTGACCAACGTCGCTAAGTTGTGCCCATTTCCAGCAAAAATCCCACTGGAAAAAAAACACATTGGATCTAGAGTTCAAACCCTTGAAAACATTGACAAGAAAAATACTTTTGATTCAATCGGATTTTTGCTTGAATCAAAAGGAAATCCGCTCAAATTTAAAGGCTTGGCTGATTGAATCAAGAGTACTTTTTCTCGTCGATGTTTTTAAGAGTCTGGACTGTAGATCCAATGTGTTTTTTTTTCCAGTGCCCCCAAAAACCGCACATTTTTGCTGGGTAAAAACGAGAGCGTTGCGCTGGAATTGACACGGCTCGCCAGCCACCGCGACGCCTTTGCAACGGCCGCGGCGAGTGCGATGCTGTGTGTTCCCGTGGCGTGATCGCGATCGTAAGCCGGAGTGGAGAAACATGTCATATTAGGTCTCGAGGACTCGCATAAATACAGATTCCCGCGACAGACCGGGTCCAACACGGAGATTTCCTGTCGCACGTCGCCGCCAGGCGCGCTGGTGTCGACCCCCGCTCCCGCCCGGGGTCCCTGAGCAACTCCCCGCACACAGGGCACAGGGACCCCGAGAGGAATACATTAAACTAAGCAGATTAAGCTGATTGCACTTTTCAATGCGTGCACGGTGCACTGAACGTGATGGAATTTTTTCCGGAATTTCGCGTTCACTTCGCCGCTGTGCAAACGACGCGTATGGATGTTCTTGGTATTATAATGTTAACTGATTTAGATTTTAGAGGCACCCAATAGGAAACACGGTGGAAAAGGAATCGTGGTTGGATGATTTTAATGGTGAGCTCCCGGCGAAACATAGAATTTTAGTCTCAGATACGGTCTTATTTTTGTTGTACTGGTAACTGCGACTACAATTAATGACTTTGTTTCCGACTTCACTGGAAAAAAAACACATTGGATCTAGAGTCCAGACTCTTGAAAACATTGACAAGAAAAAATGCTTTTGATTCAATCGGATTCAAGCTTAAATCAAGAACCCAGTCTCTTAATTTGAGCAGATTTTCTTCTGATTTAAGCTTAAATCTGATTGAATCAAGAGTATTTTTTCTTGTCAATGTTTTCAAGAGTCTGGACTCTACATCCAATGTGTTTTTTTTCCAGTGAGAGGTGAGAACGTGGGAAAGTGTTCCTAATATGGGTTCACATCTTAAAAATTCGTAAGTATCTGTTTAAAAAGCGGAAATTTGGAAAAATTTTCATATCCACGACCGCTAACGAATGATCTCCCGTATGACGTCTATTTCGTCCCAACCCCCGAACTTTCCCCTTCGGTTCGCCGAGTGGCACCCTTAGTCCGCGCCAGGGTCCGGAGCCCACCTAGCGCTGGGTATGAGCATACCAACCTCTCATCGAGTCCGCGGCCCTCGGGACTGGGCGCCCGTCCCGTCGGGTTCCCAGCGCGGATCATTACGTCATATTTCTGTCAGGCGAGTCACAACAACGGCCGGCCGCCATGTGCCGTGCCGCCGCGTCTGACGCCCACGACAGCCAACGCCACGGCACCAGCAGCCAGCGGCAGCCCCCTGCCCCCCCCCCTCCCCCGTGGCACCCCCACGCGCGTCATCTCTTGATTTATAGGCCCGATTAAGCGGATTCAGTTATGTTAACCTGATATCAGCCCCCCCCCCTCCCCGGTGGGTTGACGAGTCGCCGGTGACGTCTAGTTGCACAAGAGGATTCGCGGACGGAGAAGGGGGGGGTGGTGGAGACCGCGAAAAAAAGGGGTTTCGAGTTTTGACGTCACGTGGCGGTGGAGCGGGGGGCTTCGGGCCGTTGGGAGATGTAGAGTTGAGGGGGAGGGGATATAGTGCCGCCCTCCATGAGAAAATGTTGAAATTGAATTCTATCTCTGTTGCGTTTTTTCATTCCTTATTTGGATTGTATTTTGCAAAACGGCAGTGGCGTGTCGTGAATTGCGATATATCGATTGTTTTGCCATTTAAACTCATGGAAAAGGATCCATAGGGACACCGAAATAATCGATTCTTTACCATAGATTTAAATGGCATAATAATCGATACATGGCAATTCACGCCACGCCACTGTCAAAACGGGACCAAAATGACGGTAATGCGCGCCAGGCAGTGCAAATTCTTTTTATTTGCGTTAACGTAACGTTAGACATGAAAATGCGAAGACTATAATATTTACAGGTTGAATATCTCAGTTAATAAATTATTTTGTCTGTCTCTCTTTTCTCCCATTGTATGCTCAGATAGAAACCTTTAAAAATTTTAGTTTTAGTCTCGTACTCGTTTTTGAGATGATTTGGCAGCTGCGATCAGTCCCCCCTTGAAAGTTTGCCCGAAACTTTTGACCTACATCAGAGCGCATCCACTGGTGTGGTTATTTTGTTCGTCGTCTCGTTTGATAATGCTATCGCTTAAAATTCGTAGTTTTATCAGTCGCTGGTGAGTGCTCGTAATTAATGTGAATAGCACTGAAAAATGCACGGGCTCACTAACGCTGTTGATTTCTCCGCCATAATCCCTCTGGATGTAGTGGGATCAAGTGGCAGCTGAAAGTTCTATTTTTGAGAGTAGGAACTTTTATGTTCACGTTCGCTCATGCACCAAGTATTTACACAGAATCTTAAAAGAAAGAGAAAAAATAAGGTATTTTTCCTTCGGAAAATACACTAAAACCATTAAAAATGAAGTATCGTCTCAGTACAACAATGAAATGGACGAAGGTCTGTTCCTGACGGATGATTCTCGCATATATTTTACGTCCGAAGTAGCTCAGTCAACAAAATTGTTTGAAAAAACCACATTTAAACCATACATCAGACTGCTTTTGTCATTTATATCGATCAAATAGCATGTGCTTCCCAGTCTTGGCCTCTTTTACTGTAGCATCGATGGCCAAAAGCAGCGAGCATTTTCTTTATATCCGTACACAATTCATTTTTAGTTCCATAATTTCTGTACTGGTGATAGATGTGTGGAAACAAGTTGGTCGCACTGATATATGCGCTCTAACTTTGACGTTTCGCGGGGGCCTGAGGTCGGGCCAACAAACTTTCGTCGCACTATCGAAAACGGAAAAACCACAAGGTGACGGTTTCCTGGGCTCAGAGTTGCGCGGTAAAACTTGCTTTCGCTATTTGCGCTTTGTTCGTCCCGGTTATTTTTCATTCATCGTGCGTAGCCATCGTATTTTTCCAATTTCTATGACTTGAGGGTTTGGAGTCAAATCAACCATTGCAAAGTTTCATTCGACGGCACAGAACAGGATGAATGAGGGTAAACCGTGTAGTAATCATGTTTACCATGTAGTAAAAGTGAGTGCGCGTCATTGAAGTACACAATCTTGTCCTGGAAAATTACCCACCGCCATTTTTCAAATCGCGTCACAATCATGTGGGAAATGAAAGCCTTCCGACTACACCAGTTGCATCGATTTTCTTCTCAGGTTTCTAGATTTTTCTGTTTACTCATTGCTCTCGAATGCAATGTCAATGAGTACAAATCACTGGGGCACCACCTTCTGTTTCTTTTCAACGGGGCCCATGTACCCTCCCCTCTCCCCGGCCCTCTTGATTCTACGAGTCCCGTAACTGTGAAGCAACTCCACTCCCAGCATTGCTGCCCTGAGGAAAAACGTCGTATGAACATTCGAATGTTGCCAAAGTTCCACTATTAATGTCAGTCTAACATACTCAGATTACAAAACTCCTAGCAGTTGTCGGATGAAGACGCGTTTGAAATCCGAACCAGCACAAGAAGATGAAAGGAAAATAAGGGGGAAGAGATAAAAAGAAAGAGAATAGGAAGCTGATGAACAGAAGGAAGGAGGAGAGCGGTAAAGGAGGAGAAGAAGATGACGATTAACGGAGAGAAAAGGAGGCATAAGAGGAAGAATATAGGAAGGGGAAAATCGAAACAAGAAACATTTACCACCGACTCTTTTTAAGATTTCTATTCGTAAATTGGACCAAATTTTGCAATTACAACTACAACATTAGGCTTATTTTAAAAACATCGTTTATGCCATTATTTTTCTCCCACTTTTCAAAAATAAATATCCTCTATGGGAAAAGTCGGCAATATTCGACCGATCATACGTCGTTTTTCCTTAGGAAGGCGGGATGGTGGCGGGGCGGGGGCCTGTTGGATGCGGGCATAAAAGCTCGCCGGTCAAGGCCACGAGTCATACGGGCCCGAGGAACGATTGTAAGAGGCACGGATCGGAAACTGCTCTCATTGAGCATCGACATCGGAACATCGATGACAATAGGAATTGGGTCATCAAATCAGCAAACCGGAAAAAACACCGATCGATGACGACTTCCACGCCGCGCATCGTTCAACACGGGCACGGACGGGATGTCGTTCGATCTCCTTCGCGGGGATTCGCGAAATTGGCAAACGGCCCGCATGACACTTTCTGCACGTACGAATTTTCATCTGGAGATGTCTATTCCACGAGGACGTGTTTGGTAGATTTTAACAGAATAGGGTTTATACTTTTCTATCCTAACGGGGTTATAAAGTTTTCTTTTCAATCGAAAGTTTCCAAGTCGGTTGCAGAGGCAATATGCTTTGCAGACCTCGCACTGAAAAGCTGAGCGAGGTAAACGATTGAGGCAAAAGTTTTAATCGCAGGTCAGTGATATTTTTCGCGCAGTGACCGATAAGCAAATCATTTAGTGTAAAATACGCCGAATGATTAATGATGCATGTCGGGTGTCACTTAGCACCGCAAATTTTTGCAAATTACGTAAAAATTGGTGAACTATTCGCTCAACTTTTTCAATTCTACATATCAAGAGTGGCGGTAGCCACCCCCGGTCGAGGAAAATGACGTCCTACTAAAGTCCCGATAACAAACGGGTGGCCGATACGAATATTACACACGAATCTGAAACTGTCTCTGTGTGACAATTGAATTTGTCTCTGGTTGCGCCTGTCCGAAAATCATTTTTTCGAGTGTTTTAATGGTCAAACACGATGACCAGCTTTTTTTAAAAAAACGGGGCACCCACTCGTGAAGAGTGAGAGGAATGAAATTCTTCTGTCTTGAATATCCCTCCTGTGTCAAAATTTTAAAATGGTTTGGTCGCACTCATATCAACGGCAGAGGTCGATTCTCGTACCATGTATAGTTCTTGAACAGAATTTCCATTCAATAACATCAAGAAGGTAGAGTAAATTTGGGAAATTTATAATTCAAGGAAATTCATCATCCTGCAATCTTCTAGATCAAGAATCACAGAAGCTCAAAAAAAAAACGCACATCTCATCTCTGTCAGCCCTATTTGATGATCTGTATGGAAAGCCACCCTTTTACTGTTTAAATTATTAGTTTTTTATGGATTAGAGTAACTCAAATCATACGGACTTAAAGCAGCTGAATGAAATTAACTAAATGAATGACTAATAATTAAATCAATAAAGCTCATTTAAGTCAACGTATATCACGTATAATCCATTTCCCATTTGCAATTTTTTATATTTTAATATGTGTTGTTTTCTTATGTTTCAGGTAAGTTCCCGCTGAATTAGATTTGAATCTTTTTTTGGATACGCTAGAGCATCATAGTAAGTTGTCACCCAACTTTCTTTATCTCTACCTAACTCTCAGGCCTTATATTGATCAAAAGACCCGACCAATAATCGTGTGATCAACACGAATTCGCCGGCCAAAAAATCTTACTCCTCTTGACTCGCCGCAAGGACTGATTAATGACTCTTTGTCTCGAATTTCGACCACCATTTAAGTCACGTCGTGGCAAGACAAGAATTTATCAAAAACATCTCTTTCTCCCGAAGTCCGTCAGGCACCAAAACACCATTTACGTCCAGAACTCTGCCCGCTCTGCCGTGTTGAGGAAGAACGTCGTAAGGACACTCGACAGTTGCCAAATTTCCCTCTATAACACATGTATTTTTGACAAAATTTATGCATATTTTTCCTTGAAATTTTCAGATATTCTAGATTGAATTGCGTTCAAAATTATCTGAAAATTTTGGATTATGATATTCACAATTTTCTCAGTAATTTTGGTTCTTAACGGAGGAAACTTGGCAACACCAGCAGGCTCATACGGCGTTCTTCCTCAGCAGCGCTCCTCCGACCCATTCGAAAACTTTCCAAAACTAAATGAATGTTCCGCAGAGTGGAATGCTTTAACCGGGGGTTTCCCGCCGCTTTTCTCTGTAAAAGGAAACTTTTTTCATCACGAGCCGCGGGTGAAAAACTCGCAATGATTTAGTCGGTGGCCGCCCTGACTCCTGCCTCTTACCTTTCAACCTGTTTGATTTATCACCGAACTGACTCCCGCGCCACTGTCAGTGGCGAAAATTGCGATACATCGATTGTTATGCCATTTAAATCTATGGCAAAGAATCGATTATTAAGGTGTTCGCTGCGAACACCCTGTTTATCGATCCTTTTCCATAGGTTTAAATCGCATAACGATCGATGTATCGCAATTCACGCCACGCCACTGCACTCTGTAATCTTCGGGAACGCCGTCGTTAAGTTTTTGTGCTAGCCTCGTCTCGGACGGCGAAACGTAAGCACGGAATAATTGCCTGGGAATCGAGGGCCAAGGGATTAATAACAATGTTTTTAATTTCGGGTTGTTAATCTTTGTGCTCTTTATAATCAGGCATTTCTCCTCATCACTCTTGATTTATTTTCTTCTCTGCTCTCTCGTCCTTACGTATACGATTCTATTCCTTTGAAGTTGGATCCTGGCCGGTGTTGGAAATGGAAAATCGTAGCGATTATTTGATCGCTTCTTACGTAAGAATCGTTATTAGCGAAAATCAACGGGCTTGTCAAATAAATCTTTTTCGCGCGTTTATAAAAGAAATAGTGAATTTTAATTTTACAAAGTGGCTTTTGCGTTGGATTTAATTCTATTATCGCCTTAATGCGAGCGCCACCATTTCGCACTGAGATTTAATGTAATGTATTATCAATTTTTGAAGCACCACACATGAAAAGTATGTTTACCGTAATGGTTTCTAGGAGGTATGTAGCCAGAACTACTTTTTGTAAGGAGAAAGGATACCAAAAGGAACGTATCTCTTTTGGGGAAAAATTTTCGATCATAAGAAGTCTGGGCCCCCTAGATCGTCCTCTCACTTGACTGTGTTTTCAGTTACCTCACAGTTCTCAGTCATAAACGTTAAACGTGATCACCGCAGTTAAAAATTATGGAAGTGTTTTCGCTAACCGCACTCCACGTAGATTTTTCTTTTTTCAGGGAGGAATTAAAAGCCTATTGTTAAAATTTACGGTTGTTTTTCATTCTCTGCAAGATAAAAGTACGGTTACATCATTCGAAATCAGTACACAAAAATGAACTTTCCTCATAGAAAAAAACTCAGTATGATGTACAGATAAGATGTGAGATTACAAGACATTAACCATAAATAAAAAGAAAAAATGGATTAAGAGGGTTAAATAAACTTTAAAATGCCTTGGAAGTTTCGGGGTCGTTTCAACCCCTCTGTCAGTCAGGAAGCGATGTTATTTGCAATTCTTAGTGCAGACAGGTCCCCTCGCACTTTGAAGACTACAAATATAACTGGCTTTGTGCGTGGATCTGGATTCAAAGAACGGCTATCGTAAGGTAGGGTGCATTATTCAAAAAAATCGAAAAATAGGTAATTCACAGACGAGACGAAAATTTGTTACATACGACTCAAAAGTTCGTGGAAATTACAATTCGTCAATCGACGAAATCCAGGCTATTCACTTTGGAGTAGAGCGTTACGCTACTACGTGTCGCGACCTTGTGAATGAACGGCCCCAGGAGGGGGACGAGGAGGGGAGGAAATGGGCGGGGCAACCGTCCCGATACCAGCTCGTCGCAGCGGCTGGGTTTATATCCCGCGATTCCGCCGCGAGTGTTGCGGATTGCGTGGCCGAGTGATCTAAGGCGCTGGTTTTAGGCACCAGTACAAAAGGGCGAGGATTCGAATCCCTTCGCAGCCAATAAGTTTTACTAGCAACCTGGATACGAGCCCTCAATCAAAGGAAATCACTTCCAGTTTCTAAATCTCGTCGGTGCACTCAATCTGCCGCCTAGTAGTTCAGTGAAACGACTTTGCCCAATGCAGAACTAGTGAACATTTTGCGGCTTTGTCAGAATGCTAATTCAATAATTATTTTATTTATTTTTTTAATTATTATTTTTTTTTGAAGCTAATGTCACACGATCAAGCCATGCTCAACATATCAAGGTCAGGTGTTGTGATTGGCTACTTCGATGACTTGGACCAATCACAGCATTCGACCATGATATATTGGTAGCACGGATGCTCGTTGGTTAAAGCAGAAAAGTATGGATTGGCTGAAAAGCAGAAAATGGGGTGGTGATATTTGCAACTGACAACTTACAGCTATTCCTATTTAATGCTCAATGTAGTTTAAAGAATCCTTTTGCGGTAGTAGTTTCCCTTAAACAGGGTGTCTACAGGTCCGGAAATAGTACTGTTTAAGGGCGGTCCGGAAGTACTGAAAAAGTGCGGAAATTCCGCATAAAGGTCCGGAATTTTTTAAATATTTTGTCATTTTTGTCGCAATTTCGAATTTTTGAAATTTTTTTAATTTCGTCAAATGGAGGTACTGAAAAGTACGGAATTTTTCTGTCGGAGGAGGTACGAAATTTCTCGAGAATGTACTGAAAAAGTACTTATTTTTTACCAGCCTGTTTTAGTAGACACCCTGCTTAAATCTTGATTTTTCTCCTCTCAAATTTAGAAATCCGAATCGGCAATATATTTAAAGCCAGAAAACGAAAATCATCGATCAAAAATCCCGAATCATTCACACTCGATCCGCAGACCGTCGACGTGACGTCACTATCCACCGACATTTCGTCGTGAGGATCCGCCTTGATCATGAATGGAACCGGCTCACCCCTCGAGTCTAAGGGCGAGGCCGAGGCATTTACATGTAAATCTACAGAGCTTTACTCTGCCCCACACGGCGAAAACCACCTACCTCCAACGGAGTTCCCGTGTAGATATGCAGTTTTCGTCTGGTACTCCTCTACATACCAGTGTACTCGACAGGTCGAATTTCGCCGGGCCCCGGTTTTTAAGTGGCCTCATCGGTCTGGAGTGTGTATTCGGCCTCCTCTGAGGTCCGGCCTCACAACCTCGACGAAGGCGAAGGAACTCGGGGCGGGTCCCCCCTCCCCCTCCCCCCTGGCGTGGCGCAGGGGCGGCGTTTGCGCCAGATCGAGGGGATTTTGGATTTTGCCCCGCCTAGGTGTCTGGAGAAGATGATGATGGACTCGGTATGAAATGACCCTGTCTTCGCTCTTGAATTATCGAGGGTAGACTTGTTGGTGTAACGAGCAGGTATCCAGGTGGATTTTTAGATTTTCTTACGTGCAAGGGGCCTCTAGACAAGGTGTGAATTCGAGCACGCAATACGTACTACGCGATATATATGTTTTCAAAATTTCACAAGAAATAGGAGTCACACGACGAAAAGTCTGGAAATTAATTTTTGTAAAATCATTAGTTTTCCTTCATCGCGACGTGTATGCAATTTGACCTACCGTGAAGTTAATATAGTTGTATCGCAATTTTCTTCTCCTTATATTCCATGCCATTTAAGTTTACGCACTTGTAGACTGCGACAGAAGATGTACCATTTTGACTGCTTTTACTTTACACGTTTAAGTGACGTCAACAGATTTTCTGTCACAGTCTAGAAGTGTGTGAACTTATTTGGCGTTGACTCTATCAGTATGTTAATGGTGAAAATGGTGAGGCGTATCTCAGTTTTCGACGTGGAAAAACTTTTCACAGAATTTTATTTAATTTTTTTAATCAAACCAATTGACACTAGCCCTTTGAGACTTGTTTATTGTCTTTTTTCTTTTTTTTCCACCATTGATTTCCACCTGCGTCCATTCAACAAAATAGCTTGTGACCACGAATTCACCTGCTTTTCGTTACCAGCACTGGGAAACAGTGCTTGGTTCAAGCAGACATATTCCTAAATCTACCGTTGAGAAGATTTTCTCTTGAATTGAGAATTACCTGAATCAAACAGGCTTTTGCTTGATTCAAGCGACCCTCTTTCGACATAAGCTTACTTTCTTTTTGATGTCAGCATTTTTCTTCTCGATTCAAGAGGAAATCTTCTCGGCGGAAAATTAAAGCCCTTTTCTACCTCAATCAAGCCACTTTTCCTTGGCAAATCTCCGTCCTTTTTGACAACACCGTCAGATTTTCCTCAGCACCACAAATCACCGCGTCCAGCGTCGTGTCTAAATCAATATTAGCGTTTTATTCCGACAAAATCAACGGCTCATTGAAAAACCCCGAATACAAATCAGTGTTTTGTGTGCCGGGCCCCGGGTCGGCGCCTCTGCTCAGATGTCCACCTTCCGACACCTCCCACCGCGAAAACAACGCATCTCCCGAGCGGTCTCCGAAGGACTTACGCGGTTCTCACGCTCGGAAGCGAACCTCGATTCTCTCTGGTGCCCTCGCGTTTGTTGATCCAACCTCAACCGATGGTAAATACGTCGCTCTATAGACGAAAGGACGTAACGTTGGGCTCTGAGTTGTTCGGAGTTTAATGGGATGTAGAGCTCATCTCGATGTGTAGTTATGCGGTTTTGTCGGGAGAGCGATGAATAATTTCGGTGTCGGTGCGCTTCGTCTCGGCCACAACAAAGACGTCCCGAGCTTCCTATTTTCTTTGCCATCGTCGATGACCCACTCCCTGGAGCTTTCCATTCTTTTCCTAGGTCCTGCTATGACCTCGAGCATGGTGCTGGTTCCTGAGCATCCTCGAAACTCTTTAACTGGGACTTCTTGATGGTTTCAATGAGAGGTCAGGATGTGTAACAGGTCATTTTTTCAATGTGAAAATAAAATAAAGAAATGAAAACTTACCGTTGTCATGGTAACTTACACTGGAAAAAAAAATCGCTTGGATCTAGAGCCCAGACTCTTAATAACATCGGCAAGAATAAGTACTCTTTATTTAATACGATTTTTTCTTGAGTGGAGGAGCCAAGCCTCTTGATGTAGGCGAATTTCCTTTTGATTCAAGCAAAAAGTCCGATTGAATCAAGAGTATTTTTTCTTGTCAATGTTTTTAAGAGTCTGGACTCTAGATCCAAGCGATTTTCTTTTCCAGTGAATTTTACGGCTATAAATAGGCTGTATCTATAGTCATACTGATTTTCTTTCTAGTGACAATTCTCTGATTCATTACATAAAGAAATAACTGTTTCTTGGCTCTTTTTCGGAGCGTTCTCTGAAACAAAAATTTGCCGCCAAGAAATTTTTCAATGTTGCTACCTAGTTTGAGTTACTTTTTTGTCTAACCCAAAATTTTTTTTTCTTGTCTCTAAAAATTCAGCCTGAATCAATATTAAAAAAAAAAAAAAAACTCATGGCGGTAAATTCAAGAATCATCAGACTATAGCTAAGCAACTTTTTTTCAATGTTCCTGACGTTAAGTAACTTCACGTGCAGTTGAGACGTTAACTTATGACGTTAAGTAGCTACACAGTTGAGACAATGAACTTTATTCATGGTAAAATTATTTTCGTTTTCACCATTAAAAATATCGTCGTTGTGAGTAAAATGAATGAAAACGTACGAAAATGAAGAACAACAGAAAATAGAAACGTCCAGGTAGGATGAAGGAAGCAAAACCACCGTTTGCATCATGTCATGAATCAATGCTCGTAAGTAAGGCGTGACACCGATTTTAAACGACTCACTGCTAGACATTGCGGTTGACTGGAAACAACATCCACACTCAGGATTCTCAACAATATTACGTGATAATTAGGGTATAATAAACACCTTAATGGGAACAAGACAAGCCCAATTTACCTCTACTCTCACGGCGGTAGTTAATAGTTTTATGGGTGTTTTCCACCGCGGTTTTCCTGCTCGGATAATTGCCTCGCTCAACTAATTCTCCGCAGCCCAGCCATGAAAAAACTCCTCGTTCTTATTAATTAAACAATGGATTTTAAACTTTGAAGATGAGCTTTTTAACAGTTATTTTCGCTGATAATGGAATCAGCCAAGAAGCTTTTGGAGAGGAGTATGGAATCAATAAATAACGTTTTTACCACTGCAAAAGTATAACATTTTGATTTGAATGGGGGAAAAGTGCCCATTTTTCAGGAAATTAGCGGGAAAATTTCATCGGACGAAAGTATAAGAATCTCTCCTTTTCATCGGGGTATACTCTTAGCGGATTCATCAGTCTTGGCCAAGGCTGCCAGGTTGTGCTACAAAATGTGGATGTTTCATATGGGTTTGAAAGGGGGAAAGTGCCCATTTTTCAGGAAATCAGCGCGAAAACCTCATCGGACTAAAGTATAGACCTCAAATCTGTATCTCTCCTTCTCATTGGGATATACTCCTAGCGGACTCATCAGTATTCGCCAAGGCTGCCAGGTTGTGCTATAAAATGTGGATATATTTCAATATATTTGATTTCTCCGCACAATCTTACAACAATGGCTTAGTCTCTCATATGTCGTTCATTTTACCTCCACGACGACGTTAGACGCAGGCGTTACACGTCCTCCAGCGCGGAAAAAACCTGCGCTTTCTTTTCCACCCCGCGTCACTCTCTCTCCTCTTTTATTTTCAGAGTCGCGTCTGCTTCTAATTTTCCTCGCTGTGCTCCGGCGACGGGTGCCGCGATTCGCCACGATTATGAAATATTTACGAGCCTAAAGATAAGTTACGACGGGCCGTAAGCCCGTAGCCCGTAACCGTAACGGCAACGGACCGGGCGCATCTCTGTATCTACGATCGCCATCGAGGTAACACTTCGCGGCGGACACCTGATTATTTTCTAATAGAAAATCCAGGCGGTTATTACGCATCGGGCCCGTCTCGAAGGGGGCTGAGCACGGGCTTCGAGAGTTGCTCGGGCCAGCGTTGCCATTCATAATAGAGAAAACTAGGAGGTTTCCCCTCTTGGCCGCTACGCGGCTCCCCCGCCCCCCCCCCTTGGGCAGAGCCGTAATCAGGGTGTCTGCAAGTGCGGAATTTTCGGAAAATCCGGAAAAAGTGCTGATATTTTAAGGGCAGTCTGGAAGCACTGATAATGTGCGGAAATTCCGCAAGTAGGTCCGGGATTTTTCCCTTTTTTTGTCATTTACGTCACAATTTGAGCGGTAAACTCAAATTTTTGAAATTTTTCGAATTTCGTCAATTGGAGGTACTGAAAAAGTGCTGACTTTTTCTGTTGAAGAGGTACTAAATTTCTTGGGAATGTACTGAAAAAATTCCCAAGAAGTACTAATATTCGGTCAGCCTGTTTTAGTAGACACCCTGGTAATGCCAAAAATTTGAAGAGAGTGGGCTTGTCCAGAGAAATTTATTCGCCTATAGCCAGATTACGTTTATGTGTCACTTGTCAAATGAAAAAGCGTAACTTCGTTTTAACGTTGCAAAATTTTTATCGGCGAATTGTATTTTTACTAAGAGACTGCGTTCTTTGCGTTTCTTGATTGATTTTTTTCCGATTAAATCAATTGTTCTTTGAAAAAATTTAAAGCGGAAAATTAAAGTATGAAAATCGTAGAAACCGAAGAATAAATAGATAGAATGACCAGCTTTTTGGTGAGCAATAACCACGAAAAAGTCTCAAGAAGACTAAGTTTAAAGAGGAAAGCTCGTCGTATGTCCAACAATTTCGCGGCGATCCTTTTCAACCATACCGTATCTGTAACACTGAAACGATTAAATTTTAAGAATCTTATCGGAATCATCGAAAAAATTCCTCTTCTGAATAACTTTTTTCCAGCGGTAGACTCAAGAGTCAAGAAAAATTCATCGAGCACAAAAGTTTAAAATTTATAATTATCTCGCAGAAAATAAACCAGATACTCATTCTCATGTCAAAGGGCACTCAAAAAAAATTTCAAATCCCGCGGAAAATTCTCCCCGCATTCTCTGTCGTGCGCAACGGGACAGCAAGTCGAGAAATTCGGGGCCTTATAGCGGTGTCTACATGAAGGCAACAGGGCCTTGGGGCAGGTCCCCTCGAACATAAATCAGCACCCGGAGGGGGGGGGGGGGGGGCTCGGGACCGGAGCGACTGATCACTGATCTGCTGAGCTGATTCTATTAGAAACAACAGCCACAAGTCGTCTGATCAAGCTCTTCTCCGCTGGGCCTTTCTTTGATGCCGAGATAAATGAAATTCTTCACTCCTCCGGGCCCCGGGTCCACGCTACTGAACTCGCACGCGGGTTCTTTCGTGTCAATGTTGTCGGCTAGGACCCGGATTTTTCTTCCTGTTTCGTGAGAATTTCATGTACTGAACATGCGTGACCTTCTACCAGAACGGGGTTTTGAAAGATAATAAAGTTAAAATTGCAGCGCGTCATTCCACGGATAAATGTTTTGCGAATTTTTTGGTCGAAAACCTATTTTTTAATCCTTTTTTTTCTTTTATTTACACAATTTTGGTGAAAAAAACCTTCTATCGTCGCTTGGCTGACATAAGGGCGTAATTACACATTGAGATGAGCCCGGAAAAGCATTGAATTGTATGGAAAATATGGTTCATCGCAGAGTTTAGTTACGCCCTTATGTCAAGTAGGCGACGATATGTTCGCACCAAGTCAAATCGGAGTTGTAATTCAAGAAGAAAAGTCTGACGTCTGAAGTTAAAAGAGTATAATTTTGGGGTAAAACTGTCTGAAGTCTAAATCGGCTTTTCTTAAGGCTCAACTTTTACGGAACTTATATGGTTAGTCTCCTGCCATTAATAAACATAGAATGACCTATCTCTCATAATTTAGTATTTCAGAGACTTGTGTGGTTGCCATAGAAAATAAGAGGTTTGATTTATTGACCTAATTTAAAGTGCTTCTTATACTTTTAAAAACAAAATTCCTGTCTACTTTTTCACTAAGATGCCTTGTTTGACAGGAACAATTTTTATTGAGGAGTTTTGGGTAAGTCATTGAGGATTTGCATGATTTTTACATGCAATAATCAGAATAAGAAAGCTTGCGATCTCCTTCTCTCTATGATGTGAACACAAACAGTAGAACCTCTGTGCGGTCATCAAATTTTTATCTTATACAACTCCCCGAGTTTTTAATAAGTTGTGAAGTCATTAGCGAGAATATTTAAGAAAAAAAAATTAAGCAATTTACAAGAAATATTTTAATTTTTTTTAAAGGATTTGGCAACGATGCTGTTTCCTCGATCCCTCACCAGATGCCGCCGCTGTCGACGCTTCAGAGGTGAGATTTATTCGACCCGGGCACCAATCTTTGGCGCGAAATCTTTGAAGATTTTCCCGGAGATAGCCGAGAAAACTCGTTTCCTACGCCGTGCTAATTATTGCCTGATTTAAAAGTTCGAAGGTTGCGACGGTGTTCGGTTCACATTGTTTTCGTCTCGTCCGCCATATCTCGAGGCAAAATGGAAATAATTATTTTGCATACAACGCGGTGTATACTGTAATTTTGAGACGAGTAGGCGCGGGTAAAACAATGGTAAGATCAAAGAGGGACACGGTTGAAGAGCATAATTTAGCAATACTGTCTTCGGAAAAGAGGAAAATACAGCAATAAA
The DNA here is from genome assembly GCF_001854935.1 of Bemisia tabaci. Classification (NCBI taxonomy): domain Eukaryota; kingdom Metazoa; phylum Arthropoda; class Insecta; order Hemiptera; family Aleyrodidae; genus Bemisia; species Bemisia tabaci. Next base: position 4,615,691 of record NW_017548003.1, read on the forward strand.
TTTTTTTCTGTATGTAGAAAAATAGGGCTTTCAATTATTATTGTGATGAGAGAATCGAAGCTGTTGTGAGAAAGGGGAATTTTTATTAACGTCTTAAGAGAGTAAAACTTTTCGTAAACCAATATTTTCGAGTTGAGATCTTAATGCTTAACCTAAATTATCTTCCTAGGATCTGGCCAGGCAATATTAAAAACGGTTTGTTGAAATAGTTATCTATTTTAAAAAACTTGACAGGGTAACCGCCTCTCGATTTCACTTAACGGTTTATTTTCACCCTTCTAACTAATTTATTAAGTACGGAGGATGGGATTGCAGCAATTAAATTCCACCCTTAGGATTGAAGTACTCGTTCCTTACAGTCTCACGATATCTCTGGAACAGTAACAGTTCTAGAATAATTTTTTTACTTTCCTTCTGAAGCGATCCAACGGAAAATATGAGGTAGAGGGTGAATTCGGACGAAGATGGAATACGACGGACAGTCACTCAATCATTTCTCACTCCATGAGAAAAATCCTCCAACAATTTAATCACTTACCATTCCTCTTAGGGTCGAAAAATCAGACCGCACCTCACCCCCGAACATTTTTTCGCACGTCCTAGTCAGGTACCCGCCCCATTAATAAATGTCGATCGTGGATCACACCTCTCAAATCATTACGCCTCTTACGTTAGGCCTATCTCTTTTCCTGAATGAGCTCCGAAAAGCATGGGGCTATATTGAGAAGAGGGCTTACTTGGACATCGAGATATGTCTGTCCATCAGAGGGACGACAAATTATCGACGCGCTCTTGACATTGATGCGAAGCTTCACACGGAGTGACCAATCGGAAAACCGGCTTTTTCACAAAGGCCATTCCGCCGGTCCAATTAAGAAGCTTTTGATGCGAGTGCGGGGGAGTTGCGGAAGAGGAAGTAACCAAGATGTAACGAGAGGAAAAAAGTGCACCATCCCCGATGGACCACCCCCGCCAATTAGCGCATGCGGCCAGAAGTCATCGGGCCGGTGAATAATTGATGAGCTGCGTCGATCGTCGATCCTCGCGCCCCTCGAAGAAAAAGAAGCAAAAAAAAGAAGAAAAAGGAAGAGTTCGCGGTGGAGAGTTAAGTAACCGCAAGCGGACAATTAGCTCCCTCGTTCGATGAGGCGAAAAAAAGAAAAGTAAACACGGGGTGCGAACGGGATGGGGATGGGGTTGGAGTTGAATCGCAGGCCGGGCGGAAGGGGTTGGGAAATGTGCCATCCCCTTTGCAGTCTTCGCTTTAAAGTTTTCTCCCTGGAAGATAGATACCCACTTGAGAGGAGTATCTCCTCTCGCTGTGGTTTTTTGAGCCGGGATTGCCACCCACTTTATTTAGAATACCTGCCTCTTGGAAGGATCGTAACTTGATTGATCAGTATTTTTGCAGCTGTTCGATTTAATGCGTTTTTGGGAGGGGGTGGTTTGTGTAAGCTTAACACCTACCCCTCTTGAACTGGGGCTCTTTTCTTCTTTTTTTTACAAGGAGGTCATTTTTGGACTTCGTGTGACAAGTGATGATCCAACTGACAAGACTCCTGTGTGGGAAATCACCTCTCAACTTCCTAGTCGTAACTAACTCAAGGAGACTATTTTGGAATACAACTCGTTAGCTTTTATAAAATAAGAATGAATTTGGCAGAAATTCAAGCCCTCTAAAAAGTAATAAAGTCGCTTAGACCGCGGAAAAAAAGTTGTTACGATCCCTCAGTGAGAAAAGTTGAAACATACACCGTATTTAATATCCTTATTTCTTCATTATGGCGTTTCCCGCTTTTTCTGGGGTAGTATATTAAAAGTTGAATGTTTTATCGTGCATATTTTGTTCTGCCTCTTTCCCACGAAGTTCCAGCAAAATAACTCTCAAGGAAAGAATATTGCGAGGGGTGTTCTTACAAAGAGCTCACGTTTTTTTTTTTTTTTTTTTTTTTTTTTTTTTTTTTTTTCGTAAAATAGGAGACTAAGAAGATTTGGGCCGAAATACAAATGTTGTCATTTTGTTTTAATCGCGTCGATAACGAGATGAAGTAGAACTGTGACTTTAAAGTTACCACCCGTACAATATACGATTTTACCTGTGCGGTTACAGAGAACCAATAAAAAATAAAATAACTGTATTTTTCACTCTTACAAATAGCAAACTTTCTAGGAAACTAAATTTACTCATACTGCGTGGATACTCTGCAAATCCACTGAAATTTCAGGTCCCTCTGACTCTGACCTCAAAATTCAAAATGTAACCCCATTAAATTACGCGCTAACGGATGGGAAAGCTCAACTAATCCATTCCAAAACCTAAAAAAACAAGACCAGCAGTGCAAGCTCAAACCGCATGCCACAGAATGACACATTTGTTTTCATTCTGATGATCATTGTCACCGAAGATTCTTACATTTCACCTCTATCCGGGCTCTCCCTTGAGCTTCGGGGCACGCATGATTCATTCGCCGACCAAGACTGCTCGATTAATTATATCGCTTGACAAATGATCTTGTCGCATATTTTCGGCGCCACGAGCTAATGAGTGTCACCGTACCCCGATATCTCATTCAACCGCAAATAGTTCGCTTTTTTTTCGTGAGCTTCGGAGAACCACTAGATACTCGACCAACAGGGTCCACCACCTAATTCAGCTACGCCTTTTTGGCAGGAAATAAACGAAATGCGGAAAATTAAGAGGCGTCTCGAAATCGTGACCCGTCAAAAACCTCGTATATGCAGGAGTTTTTGTTGAGCCTTACGTGGTTCTTTCTTGGGAGGGCGGTGTCGGAATGAACCGAGGTCGTAAACCCGTGGATTTTTATTTGATCAATCACATAAACATCGCCTCGAACTTGTGTTCCCTGGTTGGACAACTCACCAGTCACCGGCGCTGAGTGTTGAGCGTTGAGCTTTCTCGCCGCAACTCAACGGCTATGAATAATGGGCCGTTGAGCGTGGTCCTTCGCCCTGATGCCATTTCGGCATCCTAACCTTCAAAGCTGATATTACAACAAACTCAAGCTTTTTTTTCTCTCTTTTTTTCTGTAATTTCTTCTTGGCAAAAATATGACTGTATTTTTCAGTTAGGAGCTACTATTTCTGGCTTATCTATATAATCATCCAGTTGTTTCTTATGTGTAATTGTAGTCAAATTCAGGCTCAACTCTTCTTCTCAGTGAGGGGATTCCCGTCCATTATCGGTGTTTGAGATCAGTTTTTGAGAAATTCCAGGCTCCCTATTTCTACCATCCCCCCTAAAAATTACGCTCCTTTAAATTTTGAGCCTAGCTCTTATTACTGCAAGGGGGAAAGAAGAAAAATGAAGATTTTTACAACTTAATTGAATAGGACTTGTCCAATGTCCATGTCAGGTGCTCCCTGTTTACGGCATCAGTTTTTCTACATTAGAGAATCCCCTAAAAAATGTGCGCCTTTGACTCCAACCCCTCTTCATTTTTACTTAAAAAAAAAAGGAAAAGAAAAGAAATTACGCGTTGAGTGGAGAGAATGCCCATCCATGTAGGCACTCCCGATTTTGAGGTCAGTTTTAAAGAGTTGACAGCTCCCCTAAAAATAAACCGGCGCCGAAATATTCACATCACACTGATCGTGACTCGTTCGTAACAAACCATAACGCGATCAAAGACCCTACCCCCCGTCCCCCTCAAGCAATGCGTGCATTATGAACAGCCCGAAACGACAGCAATAATCAGAGCTGGATTTTGAAAATATGCTAATTCGAAAAGTCCCGACATATCTGCATAATTTGCCAACGCTCGGACGGGGGGGCCCTGTCACGCGGGCAACGGGAGTGTTTTCGAAACCAATTACTTTCCGATAATGCGCGTCGGGCACTCAATCATTTTCTCATCCCGGGTTTTTTATTTCTCGACGGATTTAAGTGGTCCATTATGACACACGCCCGGTCTTAATATCTGCCGTCGCGCCGTGCGTTCTGTCGCGGCAGTGATCATTCCTATCCTACCCGTGCCTAGGACCACTCCATCTTAGACCCAGACAGCGTCAAGTCTATCGAAATCCCGCCTTGAGCCCTCGATTGCATTGAAAGACACTCACCTCGAGTCCCAACTTAAGATGTAGATGAGATGGTTACGCTTAGCGGTATCCTCTTATCAACCCGTGCTAGAGACCGGAGGAATGAAGAACAAGGGAATTAGTTAAGGTGGACAAATGGACTCGGAAATTTATGCACCGGACTCAAATGTCAGCCGGGCGTAAAATGAAGACAAAGGGCGAAAAATTGGTAAATTGTCACACCTGAACTGTAATGACCTTCGTCGGCGGCTGCTGTCATGAACTCGGTGATTAGTCTATCTGACAGCCCCTTATGCTTGCTCGCTAGTTAAGCGAGTGATTGAGCGGGCGCGATGTCGCTAAATCGACGGCGGGAAAAAGAATTTTCCTCGCGGAAATTGATTCAGTCTTCTCAAAAATGTGCCGAAATTTAGCGAAATCCGCAGAGTGTTGCCGCGTGGCCATCGCTTTTGATTGGTTACTTCATCTTGAGCTTGATGGAGCTCTAGGATCCAAAAAAGGTGGATGCTACCGCTACTACGGGTGAGACGTTGTTAAGTTTGGAGGTCAGCGTTACTCTTCGCCCAATGATGGTTGATGAACAACTTAAAGCATGAAATTTGCCAAATGATGACCGATAAATTTTGGGGTGAACATCATGCCTCGCAAGTTTTGGAAAATTGGGTCAGGTTTGACAAATTAATCTCTCAACTCTTCGGCCATCAGTCATCATTAGACAAATCTCAGCGTTTATCTCCGGAAGTACACGTTAGCGAAAACAGCAGTGAAGATAGTCTCTGAAATATATTGTCTCTTGCCACACTTACCAGCGATATTTCATGGATTTAATTTTTAAATAATGTCGCCAGCTCGCGAAAATCGCCAGTGCTGTCAAGCTTGATCCGCAAACTTTCCTACACTTCAACGGCGATTAAAATTAAAAGCCTTAATCCAAGGATTTTTTTCAATCAGAGGTTTCGATACGCGTGCGTGCGGATCATCAGGGTGCTGATTCAATTCGATCCGGCGGGCGATGTTACCAAAAGCGGACGAGACGTCGGGAGTAAATCTGCCTCCCACACGGGATTCGGGCCTCTTGACGAATCACCCTCGACAAATTGGCTAATTAGTCGGTAAACTACGGGCACCGGGAATTAGCGATACTCGAAAATAATGGGCGCGGGCCCTGGAAATATTTTGACAGACGGTGACTGACAGCGTCGATACCCGCCAGAACTGTGCCAAGGGAGCCCCCGACACGGTTGCCGAGTTCGAGCCCAAAATTAAATTAAAAGTCGTCGCCTTTTTCAATTCAAAATTCCGTGGATTTGGTGAGTTAACACAATGCTGCTCGCGCTTTGATGCCAGATTTCAAAATGAATCCTATTCTCTCACTTGAGGCCATTTTTAAAATTATCAAAATAAAAATAAAGGGTTAATTTAAAATTATTTGATTTTTCGCCTCCCATCTTCCTTGGCTTCCCGGGTCATTCAAGTATTACGTAAGTTACTTACGCTAGGGTTGTAGGGTCTGAGTTTAGCTTACGGGTCCTTACCGGGGGAAGGGGGAGGGGTGGCAAAATCCAGAGTCCTGGATTTTCAAAAAATAGAAGAAAGTATTCATGATCTGCGCAACAACCACGAACTAATAAGGTGAGATCCTCGCTCTACGTACCGAATTAAAAGAAAATCCCTGATCCTCCAGATTCCTTTTTTTTTACAACCCTGTTAATACAGTCAGATACGCGACAAGTAGAGGTTTTCACTGTATTTTCATTTCAAAATCTTCCCTGGCGCTCCCTATTTTCTCCTGGATTTTGAAATCATACACTCATGATTAGAAACAAATCACTAATGGACTTCTTTTTAGCTAATAATATAGCAACTCTGCTCACGGACTGAATTCCTTGATAAAATGTCCGAGTTTTGCTGAGTCAAAGTACGAAGTATAGCAGCTGCCCACGCCGCGATTTAATTTCATGACGGTTTTTTGACATCTCATCATTGAGCCTCAGGCCGCTGCTGCGCGATCCAAAATGCACTCTGATAAGGTCGCAAGGAGCAATTTTTGTGGATTTATGGGTGCTGTTACACCGCGCGGCAAAGGACTCAACGGTAAATTGTTGAGAGTTGGCACAACGACTGGTAGTATTAACTCTTAACTTGAAGCCGATGTTGAAAGCAATGTTGTCATTTTTCGTCCAAAGTATCTGTAAATACTGACTTGAAATACTGGTGTCGCCGCATTTAGAAATACAAATTTTGAAGTTTAAAAGCCGCCTTTGGGGCCCCACACTGTTTTTCGCACGAAGAAATTTATAGTTTGACAAACTCAACAACTAGCAGTCATGATCTGGCACTATGAGGAGCTTGTATCTCAGGGTCTCCAAAGTATTTTTTTTTTTAATTTATGTCTCATTCAATTGAAAAGAGATAGATGAGAAGAATCTATTTGCTTTTGGAAAATGAATGCGGTAAAAGTGCAACATTAGTTTCCGAGTGCATTTCACGGAAAGTAGAAAACAACTTTTTATCACAACCTCTATTTTGCATGTCTTATTGATATTCTTTAAGTTTAATGTTATCTTATTTTTTCATGTTTCAGGTAAGCGTTAGTAAATTCGCTATCACGCAGCCCTCTGGTTTGATTCTGGTTAAACTGTGAGTCGTTTAAACCCTTTCATGATAAATAATAAACGAGTTGCTCTATTTTCAAAAACGAAACGGTCTAGGGCCGCATTATATGTCGCTGTCGCACCTCGTAACAGCCTCAACTCATAACCTCTTCTGGAGAGCTCTTTGCCAAAAACATCATAGCTCCACTCTAAGTTTTTTAAATTTTTCCCCCTTTAACTTTTACATAAGAATCCATAGTCAAATCGGAAATTCCTCACACATGCAACATCTCCATTTATTGCTATAGAGCAGTATGTATTCAAATATCGATTGGAATTACGGTTTTTTTGCGGTGGACAGCAGCACAACGGAGCGACGACCTGGCATCGGACCCAAAATACAGATCCACGTTGGTGCAACTTACGCACGGCCCAACCTACTCCCGAAAGCAGTCGAAAGCTTCACGACGGTCGCAGCTGCTCGACAATTTATCGACTCCCTGAGTGATCTTTACGACAGCTGGTAACGCAGTCCGGTAAATCGCCGACGAAAATACACGCGCTCGCGCCGGTGACGCAAGCCCAAGGCGGACAAGACGATCACTCGCTTTTTGCAAGTAACCTCCGCCCCAAGGGACCCAAAACGGCCGCCCAGAAAACGCAGATGAAGCTCGCGGAGTGATGAAATCACCCACGCGGTGCGTTCGGTTTTCTTGGCACCGGACGGGTCATTCTGCTGTCCTAAGGAAAATTACTGTTTAAACTTTCCATCGTTGCCAAATTGACTTCATAAACTGTGAATTTGCCGGTTTAGTAGTGAGCGCGTCCGATTGTAAGTCCATAGGTCTTACTAAGAAAAAATACTCTTGAGTCTTGATTTAATTGGATTTTTGCTTAAATCGAGAGCCAAGCTTCTTGACTTAAGCGGATTTCCTTTCGATTTAAACGCAAATCCGATTGAATCAAGAGTATTTCCTCTTATCAAATTTTTTAGTCCGAAGTCTAGATCCGAGAGACTTTTTCGAGTTTATTCTGTAATGTTGTAGGCTCCGAACGGGATCTAAGTCATTATAAGTTGGAAAAGAAGATTTTCTCATCATGAGATCTCATTTGAACCGTATTTCGATGTTTCCTCATCGGAGAAAGGGACACCTATACTTGTATTTGGGAAGTTCTCTCAATACAAAAATTATACGATTCTTCTCGAGAATACACAGTCATGCATAGGGCGTTCATCCTCAACACACCAGCGTCGAATTACTATAATTTCTGACCCATTGACCGAAATAAACAAAAATTGCTTTTTAAAAAATTAGCCTCCGCAATTATCTACTTTAAGGTAACTTTCCCCCGTTCAGTGTCTCCAATATTACTACATAATAGCTTTCCCTTAGCAACAACAATTTTAGGAAGAAATCATGAAACAACGCAGCAGAATCAGACCTCCTTTGTCGAAATAGTTCATTGATTTGTTTGCTTGTTGTTTTCTCCGGGAAGAAAATAGCACCTCTAACAGCTGGTCTCCAGACGCAGAGCTTTAGGGAATTTATTCGAAAGGAAGCCAAATGACATAATTATATTGAATCCATGTTACACATGTCCAAACCCCACGCCGATTAGTAAATTATCACCGGATACTCTCGAAATTAAAAGGCGCTAAAGATAGTCGAGGCGGCGAAAGTTCGACTCAATTACCTCGCACAAAGTAGAACTTATTTTCGGGCACGTTTGGAAATAGACTTCTCTCACGCGATGTTATTGCCTTTCCGATGGATGGCCGATGAGCCGTTTGCGTCCAATTAGCACGTGATTGGTCTCGGAGAGTGTAGCGGAGTGGTCGTTACATTATTTTCCACCCTACGCATCCGCCTGACTGTGAGGATTTCGTCTGGATTTATAACTGAATGTTAACGGAGAGAAAAAAATTGAACATGGTCAAGTAGATCGCGCGTAGTTTTTACATTAATTTTTAGATTATTTTTCACCTTACGCAACCGTGTAGCCGAGGAGGTGTCGTCTGAATTTATAATTGTGCGTCAGATGAAACATTTGGGATCACGATCAAAAATAGCGCTATTAATTTTCTTCGGATTCTCAGAAAGAATTAATATCCAATGCGGTTTCAAAAAAAAATTAGTTTTAAAATGGGCGGCTTGAACCAAAATCAGTCAGAATGTTGCACACTGGAAAAAAAACACTTTGGATCCAGAGTCCAGACTCTTGAAAACATTGACAAGAAAAAGGACTCTTGATTCAATCAGATTTTTGCTTAAATCAACAGGAAATCGGCTCAAATTAAGAGGCTTGGTTCTTGATTCAAGCTTAAATTTGATTGAATCAAGAGTATTTTTTCTTGGCGGTGTTTTTAAGAGTCTGGGCTCTAGATCCAATGTGTTTTTTTTTCCAGTGAATCTGACTAAGTTCGTTCAAATGCGTCTCCTTAGATCGTCTCAAACTCGAACGCGAACTGCAAGACAAGACATCGACCAACCGAACACCGTTACTCATGCAGATGCGCCCGGTAGAAAGAGCAACCGAAGAGGCCAGCTCCCAGCGAGAGGTTAAGCTCCCATCGAAAATCTGCTTTCCACCGCATCTCCTCGCCATAATTTTCTCACAAGAGTCAGGGCGAGGGGGGTTGCACCGGAAATTGCGAGGGTACGACGGGGGCCACTATGACGCATTTTGCTCAACTCATCAGCCGGGCGAGGGAACGGCTTATTATTCAGGCCGGGGCTCTGTTGCGGTTGAATGCAGATGATGTAACTGCGCTTTCGTGCATTTTAATCGGCGCTAATTCCGCGGTGCAACGGTTTCCCCGACACCTCGTCTTCAGGTCAGTCCAGGCATCCGCCGACACTGTGGATTGAGGTTTAAATAGACGTCGTTGAGCAGGAAGGGTCCATGTACTAGGAAGTTGTTTAAAAAAAAACGCTTAACCACGAAAAAATTCTCATGGACCACAAGTTGTTTTATAAGAATTTTCTTTGCACATTGATCCATTCTGCTCAGGAACGCAAAGGCCGCTGCTTCTTGTAAAAGGCTCGGGCGTAAACTTTGGAGGCTTCTAAGCAGTTCGGTGGTTCATCTCCGGAGAAATATGTGTAACCATGTAAATCGCAATAACATTTTGTTTCAGAAATCAACGAAAGCAAACAATTTTGCATGAACATTCGTGAAAACACACGTCTGCTAAATTCATAAGCAAAGATTCCAAGACAAAAGGTGAAATTTATCTACTTCAATCTTCGCCGTTTCCCGAACGAAGGAACGTAACTCTACCCCAAGATTGCAAAATTGACTCAAACAATTACATTTTTTTCTCAATAATGTACCTGTGTAATTTTTGTCCAAAATGCTTCTGATTTTTGCTTCAAATTGGGAGAAGAATCAGTGAAAATTGCATTTATGAATGCTCAAGATTCTCCTGCTAAAAATGCAATTTTTGAAGGGAAATTTGGCAACATTGAAATTTAGTTACGTTCTTTCGGGAGGGGACGACGTCTTGGAGCCCTCGGACTGAGTGACAACCTTGTTTATGTATTTAAACTCTGAACCTGCATACAGGATTCATATAAAAGTAAACTCTCCAATTATCGTAAATTTTACCATCATTACATTACAGCCTCAACTTTGAAAGCTTTATGAGCTCAAGAGTTGTTTTTGGGCCGAAATCAGCGGCGTCATTGCCAAAACTTTGCATAAGAATAATTGGTTGAATTGCAGCCTCTATTTCCTGCTCGCAGGAGCTCAGTCAACGTGTGCCGCACAGTGGACCGAGTCGATAGGAGAGGTCGGGCACAATTTGGAAACGTCGAACGCATGTAACTCCGTTTATATAAAAATTTGAGGATCTGAAAGTGATTCCATTGGATTCCTCGTGAAGGTTTCCCCTTAAAATTTCCTTTCAAATTTAAAATTTGACGAAATAACTATAAAAATTTGCAGTTTTAGTCAAAAATTTCATGTCCGACCTCTCAAATTGACTCGATCCATTGTGTGCCGCCTGAGAATACCTCGGAGACTTAAACGCTGGGGTAGGAACGTTGTCGTCGGCCGCTGGACCGCAGGATCGCGCCCAATTAATATCCGTGCGGTATCTGTGCCGAGAGGCCGCGAGCAGATACAGAACAAGTATACAATACCTACTTTGAGGATCTGAAAGTGATTCCATTGGTTTCCTCGTGGAGTTTTCCTCCAGGAATTCCCTCTTAAATTTAAAATGTGACGAAAAAACTATCAAAATTTGCAGTTTTAGTCAAAAATTTCATGTCCGACCTCCCGAATCGACTCGATCCATTGTGTGCCGCCCGAGAATACCTCGGAGACTTAAACGCTGGGGTAGGAACGTTGTCGTCGGCCGCCGGACCGCAGGATGGCAGGATCGCGCCCAATTAATATCCGTGCGGTATCTGTGCCGGGAGGCCGCGGGCTGATTTACATCCCGGGTACATCGCAACAGCTCACTTTGTCGGGGATGCTTTATGTGAGCCCGGCGACTCGTACTCGACGCGACGCGACGCTATGAATGGAGAACCCCGCCAGGCTCTGCTCTGTCCGTGGTTAACGAACTCCGAAAAATGTTGCGTGCCGAGGCAGTCACATCCGACGTTGCATGTGTTGAACAGATAGCATGGTACTGTACTGTCGTGCTAAGGAAGAAGTGAGGAACGCCGTATGAGCACTCAAATGTTGTCAAATTTCCTCTCAGAAAAGACTTATTTTTTAAGAAAATTATGAATAGTTTCCCTCAAACTTTTTAGACTTTTTAGATCAAATTACGAGCGAGATCCTCTGAAAAATCGGGACAGAAATATTTAAAGATTTCCCTGAAAATTCGTGATTTGTCGAAGGACTTTTGGCAACGTTTAATGGCTGGTAAGGCGGATTGCCACAGCACGGTAGTGTATATCTGTAATGCTCTTTAGATTTTAGGTAGAATTGGAACGCGAAGCTATGGGCAGATACGATATTAATACCTGCTCATTCATGCCTGATAGATGCCTTTACACTCGATACACAAAACATTTCAAACGGAAATGTCGCCTTTAAATCTTGATTACCATCCACTGGAAAAAAAACACATTGGATCTAGAGTCCAGATTCTTAAAAACATCGACAAGAAAAAATACTCTTGATTCCATCGGATTTTTGCTTAAATCAAGAACCAAGCCTCTTAATTTGAGCGGATTTCCTTTTGATTTAAGCAAAAATCTGATTTAATCAAGAGTTTTCTTGTCAATGTTTTCAAGAGTCTGGACTCTAGACCCATGTGTTTTGTTTTTTTTTTTTCCAGTGTCGCGTTGAAACTTTTGATTGGATATCAGCGCACCTGCGCTGTGAACTGAAAGTGTCTTAATTTGGTATTAAATTCTCTGGTAATAAATTGAGAAAGAAAATAATTGCTTTGAGGACATTTTTTTTTGGTTTTCATAAATTGAGCGTAATCAAGTCCTCCGTTTCAAATTAATATTTCTCCTCCGTTTCACGTAACGATAATGTATTTTCTTTTATAACGTTTTTTCCTCGAATAAAAACACATTCAGTCTCGAAGATTATCTTAAAATCCAAGACAATTTATTCATATTGCACATAAAGTCTTGTTAAAATTCCAGAATGTTCAAAGGAAGGAAGGAAACCCCAGTAGGACGATCTTCGGTGGACGGTCGCCGTCGTTTGCGCCGTGTCATGTCGTCCCGGGTCCTGGCTCCCGGGCTGGCCGAGTGGCTGTGCCCAGTAGCCTAGTTAAAATGTTTACCGTGGCTAATTCCCTTATTCAAGCGTGAGGAATCCGGGCGCTTCCAGAGGAATTACGAATCAAAATAAAAAACGGATTCCTGGCTTCCTCTCATCCGATCCTGGCCGAACTCAACTCCGTCCTTGATGAAGTCCTCCGATGAGGAAGCTGACTCCAAGGTGAATGAAAACTGGACGTGCTCCTCCGATAGAAAGTGAACAAGAATCGAATGAAGCAACTAGAGGATTCCGAATAGACTGATTCAGTGGCTACGTCATAGTTCAATGGTAAACAAAGACGTGACCTTGTATTTGATTCGCGTCCATCGCGTCGCGGTGGTGAAATGTGCCCGAGTGTTTCTTACAAGCGAAATTTCTCGTATTAATGAGTAATGAATTTGACTACATTTCGCAATTTGGAACTATAAATTCTAGTCCGGTTTAAAAACAGCGTATGTGCCATTAGTTTCCCTATACGCCTAAGTGTTTTCCCAGAAGAGCCAGAATTTATAGTTCCAAATTGCAAAATTGCAAAAACCTGTCAACTAAAATGTAATGAAGTAAAACAATTCACTCACGAAGAATTTGTACGTGTGGGTCATATTATTTGTTTTGGTTTGAAGCAGTGGCGTGGCGTGAATGATCGATCATCGATATTTCTCCATTCGAAAGCGTAGTAAAGAATCGATTATTAAGGTGTTCGCTGCGAACACCCTGTCAATCGATCCTTTTCCATAGGTTTAAATTGCACAACAATCGATATATCGCAAAGCACGCCACGCCACTGGTTTGAACCAGGAGTTCGATATTATATCGAATGACGTAGTCACTGAATCCGTCTATTTTTCATCTCGGCCCCAAATTTTCAGCGGACTGGAAAACAGAACATGGTGCTTTTGATACTGACCTTGCTCTGAACTTGCCATTTTTGAGATTTTTTTTTACGAATTCGACTGAAACGTGACGATACATTTGAACAGTGACGTGAATAGTGTTTTACTGCAGTTGATGGCATTTTAATGCAGCTTTGTCCAATTAGCTTCCTGAATAATTCGACCACGTTACCGCTAAACAGAGTTGTACCACCTCGAAAACCGTTTTAACAAATCATATTGTAATAAGATTTGCGACGAAATCAATTACTTTTTATTTACGTTGGAATGAACCGTTAGTCAGGCTCGGCTTGACGGCAATGCACGATGTTTTGCCTCTGCCGTCTCCACTGGTCTTTTAAACTTTGCAGGCACGGAATGTAAATCGGAACTGTTTAAAATAATATGATTCCATTATACGATTCCAAAATATGTCGATAGAATTGAATACAAATTCCGTTTCCTGAACTCTCAGCCCTTGAATCCTTTCGGGACTTAATCATCATACTTCAAAAATTTTAAATTTGAGTTCCGGTGACCAGTGACTGTGAAAAAATTAAATTCCAGGCGAATAAATTTCAAGGACATCACATCAAGTTATAGTCACTACCAGACCTAACGGACAAAAATTAATGCAGATTGCCGAAACGAGTGTCGAAAATACTTGATGCTCCAGCGATGAGAAACAAATTATAACATTTTTTCGCAATGCGACAGCTCTGTAAAAATTCCGGATCTCCTTTCGCAGAATGCACCCGCTACACGCGCACCTTGACCATGGTTTAATGCATACGAAAAATCCGGACTTTTGGTTTAAGACTCCCAAAACTGGTGAACGAGCCTTTGAAGACCGCATCCAAAGCGGGCTTAAACCTCTTCCTGGGCTGTACCCGCCGAACAATTTTAAAACCCGATTTACTGTCGTTTTTCTCAGTAGATGTCGGATTGAGTTCCGGACGTTGCATATGGGAACCGCGACGCGTGTGCCTGACCATTGTTGCCATTGTTAAGTAAAATATGACTTTTTTCCCTTGTTTTTCTTTCAGTACAATATATGCTTACGCACACATAAGATCCTATGGGCTAAGTGCACAGGTTCGCTGTAGCAGTTCGAAAATTTCGCTGAAATTTTATTTATTTTATTTTAATGTTTACTCTTTAACTTCCTCGATTCGTCGGTCAATTTTAATGAAAACTGAAATGGCATTATTTGAAGTGCCACAAACTTAGAAAGAAGAGAGTCTGTTTCTGTTTTTTTAGAATAAAATTAATGAAATCCGAGCATTTCATAGCTCGGTATAGAGTTTCAAAAAAAAGATTTCGGAATTGAATGTATCACTTTAAAGTTATTTTTGCCCTTTTTTTAACTGATGCCTCAATGTAGTGTTACAAAAAGTTTACGGAGTGAAACTATTCATTCAATTGACCCAAATTCGAGTCGATTTATCGATCTAAAATCATCTCATTAATCATTTTTAATTTGTGCCATCGCGCAAAATACAGTGGCCTGTCATGAGAAAAGGCGTAATCACTCAAGGGATAAGGTCATTAAATTAATTGCATCTCGTATATTACAAAATTTTCATCGGGGAAGTATTATTCTTGGTCCACGATGTAAATAGCCTGGTTGCTGATCGTCGTAAATAACTAACTACCAATAGTGGGGCCGATAAGTGGAAAATATCATAACAATCGTGCACTTCTGGAAGAAAGCATGAAAATTTCAGGGATTCATCTCTACCCTATAGACATTCGATTCAGACATAGACCCCAAAAATCTGAGCCCCCTGGGGGGGCAGGGGGGCCTCCAAATTTTGAATTTTGAATAACTACTGAACGGCTAATGTTAGCGTAATTTTTTTTAAACAGGACGATAGGAAATTTTATCAGGAACAAAAATGGTTCTTATGAATTTTCTGTGGGATCGATATTAAAGGCGTGAAACGGGAAAAACCATCGGGAGACGGGGAGCCGGCCGTTCTGAGGCAGATCTGCGCGCTGCGCTGTTTGTCCGGGACGCGCGCGGCGGCGCAGTACGGTGTTACCGACGAAACAGCCGCTTGTCTTGGTTTAATCTCAACGATGCGCAGTTTTAAAAATAATAATGAATTTTCCGTACTACCTAAATACTTTTCCTCAGTAATATAAGCTCTACTTTTTATTAGTAATAGGTACATAAAAACAAGCAAAAGCGAAATACTCCAATGTGAGAGCGCCGAGTCAATAGGAGGGATCGGTCATCGCGCATCACGTGTCTTGTTTTCTCTGAATGCAGAGCTTTTCCGACTTCATTCCAGAGTAAATTACCCTTTCCTCACGTAAGTTTTGTACAGGATTACATTTTTTTAAGATATTAGGGCGAAATAACAAGTTTTAATACGATTTTGACTCACTTTTTCATGACTATTGGAAATGGCGGATCCTTCGTAACTTATTTTTAGCTTATTTTTCATGTTACTTTCGGCGAATGAGACAATGAGCTGCTTACATAACCATGAATTTTGCAAAACTTGGTAGAGACATTAATTGAGGAGTGAGGAGGGAGGGGAGGGGGACTCCACAGTCCCTTCGCCACTATAAGGTTACCAGATTTCCTTCAAAATGAAGGAAATATCGTTTTTCGTTCATGTTCATTAGTTTCTCGCAATTGCATAGGTACTGATTCATACGGAACATTCCGACAATGTTCTTTTCTCCTCTTTTTCCCTCCAGCCAGTCAATAGAGGTTTTCATTTTCATGAACTCCCCATTTTTTCAGTTATTCAACAAATATGCATATTTCAAAAAAAAATAGAACAATACATTAAATAAATGATAAAAAAGAGGATATCTGAATACTATCGCCTCTTTTTATCGAGTCATCCTTGAAGATATTATTCGTACTCACCACGACACATAGAAAATGGAATGAGCAGTAAAAAAAATCCATGTATATTATCTCACATTTTGTTGTATGGAATTTAGAGTGGAGTTGGTAACATTTGTATTGAAAAAAATATTAATATAGGAGGAAATTTATTTATCATGCAGGTTCTGATTCTTTAAAGAACCTCTGAGAAGGACCAGGCCTCAGGAAGAAATTCATTGCATTTCTTCTTTTTCAACCCGCAAACGTACCGATTTTTGATTTGTATGGAGATCATGGAAGAGTTCTAGGTAAGTATGTCGGAGACAATTTTCAAGAAACGGGACTTGCAAAATATGCAATGCACAAAATGTACACCTTAAACTTTACCGTACATTATAACACTGATCGAATTAGCTTTAGAGATTATCAAAAGGTTAATTTATCGTCAAAATATCAAAAAATCAGTCAAAATCAGTAAACAGTAATCAGTTGCAAAATTACCGAGATTGCGGAATATCGTACCTATGATGCGCTGACATAAGAGCAGGATAGGTTCCCAGTACTTAGGCGCGACTTCCTATCACTCAAATGGACCATTTTGACAGATAAGCGGATACGGCGGCTAGTTATTACTTAACTAGGGGGCTACGCCCCCTGGCCGCTACGCGGCCCAACCCCCTGAAGGCGCTCCGCGCCATCAATGAGCCGCTTCGCGGCCCTATTTTTACCCTCCTATCAGTGTTAGTTTTATTTTTTCCCTAAAAAATTACGATATGAGGTTTACTTTAATTTTAAACTTTACTTAAAATTACTTTAAAATTAAAAGGACGCGTTTTGGAATGACTGATTGATGAAATATTGCAGTAAAACAATGAACATTAATAGTCAGGTAATAATTAAGATTTCAGGGGTCGGAGATCGAACCCAGACCTAGTTCGAAGCAGACGCAATCGACGTCTGAGACGACACGGCCACCGCTCAACATAAGAATGCTAGTGCGAATCTTGTGTAGATAAGGTGTAGAGCTGATGCGCAGGCTACCCATCTACTGCGCAACCTCCTCGACCACTGCGCATCCTCCCGCGCATAGCGGTAGCAGTACCGGAGCATTCTGTAAACTCACTCACTTTTATAACGTGATTTTAAAAAAAACCTGGGTCTTTTTTCCAAAATCTGATTACAGCGGGCTCATCTAGGGCCTATTACCTGTCGATTTACGCAAGAATCATGGAAATCGGCCCGGTAGAACGCTCAAACGAACTATGACAAAAAGTATAAATTTACATTGTTTAAATGGGAGAATTCGCAACTTTACCACGTAATATAAAAAAACCTGGGCCATATTTTGAAAATCTGAAAAGAGTTGGCTTATCTAGAGACAATTGCCCGTCGATAGCCGCAAAAATCATGAAAATCGGCCCGGTAGAACGCTGGAACTAAGCGTTACCAGTTTCGCAAAATTAGGAGGTCTTGGAGCTTATAGTATAGAAGAGATAATATTCTTTGTACTGTACAAGAAGCAGTCCAACAAAGGTTTTTTGGGGGTCACTTATCCCTATCAAGCTTTCTCAAGATTCTTTTGCCGTTTTTTGGAGCAAGTTTTGAAGGTGGTTTTGGTCCTCTTAAAAAAATGCCTATACGTAGCAATGATGTACCAAAATGTTCCTGAAAGAGAGGAGAATAAGCATGTTTTTATGTATGCTCATTGTTTACAAAATTAGGCTCCCTATCTTGAGTAAGCATATTTAGATACCATCCTGATGTCGCAGGACCGGGAGAAAGAGAAAGAAAAACACTTTAAAATCATTTTTCAGGTTATCGTGGTACACAAATAAGATTTGTGACTTTAGCCCCCCCCCCCTTCCCGAGACAACTGTGCCTCAGATTTTATTCAACTGATGTCTGATGTAGTTATCTCGGATGCTGTAATAAAACTTGACAAACCCATACAACAAAACAATCCGGAACTCCAGCACTTAACCCCTTCTCTTTCTGTTGCCGTGCACTCGCTTGTACACATATATTACCTGCATAAGTTAAGCCCTATTTTAAGGCAGGCTTTATAGGTAGTACGATATATTCACAATACTTTTAAAACTGCGCATCGTTGAGATTAAACCAAGACAAGCGGCTGTTTCGTCGGTAACACCGTACTGCGCCGC
>NW_017548003.1:4634263-4737046 GCF_001854935.1 Bemisia tabaci
ATAGGTTTAAATTGCACAACAATCGATATATCGCAAAGCACGCCACGCCACTGGTTTGAACCAGGAGTTCGATATTGTATCGAATGACGTAGTCACTGAATCCGTCTATTTTTCATCTCGGCCCCAAATTTTCAGCGGACTGGAAAACAGAACATGGTGCTTTTGATACTGACCTTGCTCTGAACTTGCCATTTTTGAAATTTTTTTTTACGAATCCGACTGAAACGTGACGATACGTTTGAACAGTGACATGAATAGTGTTTTACTGCAGGTGATGGCATTTTAATGCAGCTTTGTCCAATTAGCTTCCTGAATAATTCGACCACGTTACCGCTAAACAGAGTTGAACCGCCTCGAAAACCGTTTTAACAAATCATTGTAATAAGATTCGCGACGAAATGAATTACTTTTTATTTACGTTGAAATGAACCGTTAGTCAGGTTCGGCTTGATGGCAATATACGATGTTTTGCCTCTGCCGTCTCCACTGGTCTTTTAAACTTTGCAGGCACGGAATATGAATCGGAACTGTTTAAAATAATATGATTTCATTATACGATTCCAAAATATGTCGATAGAATTGAATACAAATTCCGTTTCCTGATGAACTCTCAGCCCTTGAATCCTTTCGGGACTTAATCATCATACTTCAAAAATTTTAAATTTGAGTTCCGGTGACCAGTGACTGTAAAAAAATTAAATTCCAGTGGAATAAATTTCAAGGACATCACATCAAGTTACAGTCACTTCCAGACCTAACGGACAAAAGTTAATGCAGATTGCCGAAACGAGTGTCGAAAATACTCGATGCTCCAGCGATGAGAAACAAATTATAACATTTTTTCGTAATTCGACAGCTCTGTAAAAATTCCGGATCTCCTTTCGCAGAATGCACCCGCTACACGCGCACCTTGACCGTGGTTTAATGCATACGAAAAATCCGGACTTTTGGTTTAAGACCCCCAAATCTGGTGAACGAGCCTTTGAAGACCGTATCCAAACCGGGCTTATACCTTTTCCTGGGCTGTACCCGCCGAACAATTTTAAAACCCGACTTACTGTCGTTTTTCTCTGTAGATGTTCCGGACGTTGCATATGGGAACCGCGACGCGTGTGCCTGACCATTGTTGCCATTGTTAAGTAAAATATAACTTTTTCCCCTTGTTTTTCTTTTAGTACAAAATAAGCTTACGCACACATAAGATCTTATGGGCTAAGCGCACAGGTTCGCGGTAGCATTTCAAAAATTTCGCTGAAATTTTATTTGTTTTATATTAATGTTTATTCTTTTACTTCCTCAATTCGTCGGCCAATTTTAATGAAGATTGAAACGGCATTCTTTGAAGTGCCTCAAACTTCAAAAGAAGAGAGTCCGTTTCTGTTTTTTTAAAATGAAATAAATGAAATCCAAACATTTTATAGCTCGGTATAGAATTTAAAAAAAAAAGATTTCGGAATTGAATGTATCGCTATAAAGTTCCTTTTTGCCCTTTAAACCAATACCTCAATGTAGTGTTACAAAAAGTTTACGGAGTGAAACTATTCATTCAAATGACCCAAATTCGAGTCGATTTATCGATCTAAAATCATCTCATTAATCATTTTTAATTTGTGCTATCGCGCAAAATACAGTGGCCTGTCATGAAAAAAAGCGTAATCACTTAAGGGTTAAGGTCATTAAATTAATTGCATCTCGTACATTACAGAATTTTCAGCGAGGAAGTATTATTTCTGATCCCCGACGTAAATAGCCTAGTTGCTGATCGTAGTAACAATACTACTTTTTAAGAAATATTATGATTTTTTCAGTAGGTACATCCGATTTTTTTGAGGATATTAGCATTAACGACTTTGAGGGAGAGTAGATTAAAGATTTTAAGACTCAAGCACACAATTGGGGAAAGCAGCAACGCTGTTTTTTTGCCCTATCGATTGCTGTCGGAAGTAACGAAGTCCGCTTTTCAAAACGTCGCCGCCGATATGATCAGTTTTCCACGTTGTGCGGTTGTTACCCAAACTCAGAGTACTCGCGTTCTTGCTGGAGAAAATGTCGATTTTTCTTGCCTGATCCGGCAAGCCCGGCTAATGTGTCACTCGGCATCATCTTTGACATTTACAAGATTCCCAAGCCATCCTTCGAGTCATGCAAATACGAAGAAATATGATTGGTTTACTGTCATCGCCGCAGTGTCAAGCCGGAGCTGAAACTGAATGGGGAGAATTTTGTTTGCACAAATTCTAGCTCCACAAAAAAACACTCCCGCGCTTTTTCTGCTCGCAGACGAAGGAAATATAAGTCAGCAATCGAATCACAGCTCTGGTTATTTTGTCCATGTACTTTTCTGTTACATTTTTCTGACTATCTCAACACCCGCGCAACTTCTTTTTAGAAAGCACAATATCTACTTCAAATTTCACCTTATTCCTGGTCGATTTTGTGCAAATCATTAAGTATATAAATTGAAGACATCACCAATCTTTTAGAAGAGTTAACTTGAATTTATCGTGCTAAAAATATGGAAAACTCGAAAATATTTCTAAAATATGCACCAAAATCAGCTTCGCGCGTCGCTAAAGCGATCGCCTATTTTCCACCTTTTAACCGTCTGCATATCTGTGAAAAGAAAGCATTAAAAATTTGAACAAAATAATGTCGACAAATTACCCTCTAAAACATGAAACAATGCAAGCTAAATTCCGACCTTTCTTTTAATTTTTTCCCCGCGAATTCTTTGAGACATTCTATGGATTTGCGAGTGAAAGACCTAAGTTTGGCGCAAATTGAGGGAAACTCCTTCGTCCTCCGCCAACAACGAATTTGTTTTTTCCCAAATAATTTTGAGAGAAAAGCATTTCCCCAAGTGTAGGTATGTAAAAAAAAAAAAAATTTTTTGCCCTTACTTTAAAAAAAACCACGTTTACTGCTTATTGCAACTTGACATTCTGTGACACTCGCGCTACAAGACAGCAATAACGTTCGGCAGAGACAAGTAACAAACTGCATCGAAATCAATAGCCCCAACCACAAGCCGCAACGACTCTTTGAACAAACTCATTTCGAATGCAGATTGAAAACAAGAACCAAATTACCCACCTCGTCCATAACTTAATTACTGAAACAAAACGATCCGGTCAGCACACTCAGTCACTCGCACGGATCGCAAACAGCTAAATCACTTGAATTAAACATCCAAACGCTGGAGTAACATTAAAAGGACCCATGTGTATAGGGTTTGCGTACACCATAGTTCCTTTTATCATGAATACGCTCGAATAAATCAATAACAGAAGCAGAAATCGTAATCATAACAGATGATTCTTGTCCTGTGAGAGGAGACAGAGAGGGGACGCTACAGCGAATCGAGAGACGGAGAGAGATGGAGAGATGTTGAGTGACAGAAACCGTAGACTGTCAAAAACATTTGCATACACTTTAATAACAATGTTGCCCCTTGGAATTAGTATGTCCCTCGTCGCGAGATCGAACCAGAAATGATTTAATTTTAATGACGGAGGTTACCTAGTAGTTTTGCCATCAAACTTGGCAATGAGTGAACGTGGTGGACGCTTTGCTGTAATCATTCATTTTCATCTCTCATCTTTATTCGCTAGTTAAGCCCACTTTACACAAATTAGATGAAATGAAATGAATTGCCCGGTTAGATCAAAAATAGCTCATGCAACTGAATAATTTCATCGATTTATATTGAAATGAATGAAAGATGAAGAGTTGGTTGCAATTTTGAATCCAACCGACTTTGATCAGATCATTTAATTAAATATGACCATGTGAAAAATTTGATGAAAACTTTGTTTACATCGACTGGCTTCATCGGCACACTCAAGTGAGGTATAAATCTGCACTTATATCTATAGTGCCGTTGGAATTTCCACTTCTGAAATATCTGGGCAAAATCCTAATAATTTTGGAAAAAATCCTATACCTACAAAAACATTAAAGATGAATTTGTTTCTTAAAAAAAAACTGTTTTTAGAATTCCATGCTCCAAAATTTATTGAGGACACCCCCCCCCCCCAAGCTATTCAAAAATTGGAAGCGTGTGACAAAGTTACTTTTATGCAGGGATACATAGTTTTCTGTTAGGCAGCAAAATTTCATATTTTTTAGCATTATGAAGAAAGTGTGTGTTAAAAACTTAAACTTGGCATGATTCACTCTAGATGAAAATGATAACAGAAGAAAGGCTTCTCATTTTCCAAGTTTTCATTCTAATTACATCTCCATCAATTCTCCATGTTTCCGATGAAAAAAGGCAACTCGATCCCTTTTTTAAGAGAATCTTTCAAAGTTTCCAAAATTCGGAAATCGCGTCTCGGAAAGCTCTCCATCGCAGAAACAGAAACCAAGGAGAGGGCTCCTAGAGAAGGAGAGAAAAGGAGAAAGTGAGGGAGAGTAGAGGAGGCTGATGAGCGATTTGCATGGCCGGACGATTGAAATTGATTTTATTAGAGCCGTTATAGAGTTGTCCGGGCTTCAAGTGTTGCGGCCGACGCCGCACAACTCCAATTAACGGATGCAAAGATAAGACACAAGATGCCCGGCTGAGCGCGGGCCTACTCTCTTGATGGTGAGAACTTGCCCTCGCCGCGCTACAATGTTCGCGAAAGATTTCAGCGGACCCAGGTGGGAGAGTTGGCGAACATGTATGGGTGTTTAAAAATTACAACCACGAGTTTTTAAAGTGCTCTATTAGCCTTCTTTCCTTTATGAAACGGAACATGGTGTGAATCCGTTAGGTAATATCCCAGGAGGTTTTTTACACGTCCTGACCTTTTCAACGCTGGACAAAAAACACATTGGATCTACAGTCCAGACTCTTGAAAACATTGACAAGAAGAAATACTCTTGATTCAATCGGATTTTTGCTTGAATAAAACGAAATCCGCTTAAATTCAGAGGCTTGCTTCTTGATTTAAGCTAGATTCTGATTGAATCAAGAGTACTTTTCTTGTCGATGTTTTTAAGAGTCGGGAATCTAGATCCAATTTGTTTTTTTTCCAGTAGACCTTATAACAGTTGACCCTGATATTTTGCATTTTTTTTTTTTTTTTTTTTTTTTTTTTTTTTGCAAAGACCCAAGTGCTTTTACCTCACTGCAGCATAACATTTGGAATTATACAGAGAAAATCCGAGGGAAATCTCAAAGAAATTTTGCCCACTAAGCTATTATGAATGAATGGTCATTTCACATGATACCACTATTCGACCACGTAGGAGGCCGTGTTGCCTAGATTGAAAATTGAGGGCGAACTGAAACGGCTTTAAAGTAACTTCTCCCTGTCCGGTTAGAGGATACTTTTGTATGTATTAGTAGTGCACGGTCACCTCACGATGATACCACTATTCGACCACCTGGGAACCCGTGTTGCCTACTTTAAAAATTGAAGGCACACTGACATGGCGTCAAAGAAACTAAAAAGTTACTGTTTTAATACTACGTATATGCAACGGAAGAAAACTTAATGTGATGATCGATGTCTTCAAGTCGCTTCTTAAGGTACAACCGAGGGCCATATTAATTCGCCCTCTAATTTTGTACTTAAATTAATTCGCGATTGAGCTCTGACGGTTCATAAATTTGGCGCGGAAAATTTACCGTAAGAATTGATGAATGTAATTTTGACTTTTTATCTCCAGTCGCAAAGAAAATAAATCAATTTTGAGCTTAATCAACGCTTCCATCGCGCATTGGATTACCGGCGGATGTCCAAATAAGCCAAGGCTGCTACACTCGAATTTGCAGAAAACCCATAAACTGAATCGTCTCTGTTACGGATCCAAAAGCTAAGCGATGCACAGCCGTTTCCGCCATTTAGCAGCCTTTTTGAGGCGACCTTGTCAAATGACGCTCTTGATTTGGCAAAACCCTGAATTCTTATCGATATGCTACAACTTCCTTATCATTCAAAGTTCGAAGTGTTTTCTCGACGTCCTCTCTTCTTCCGACCAATTCTTCGAAAAATCCCTTCGAAGAAGACATTTTTTTCAACTCATGGAATTCTATTTATTTCGTGTAAATTTCATCCTTTCTAATCTCTCACTAAACATATTGAAAATTTCATATTTCCGGGAATTTTTCAGAATTTACAGTAAAAGCTTTTGGTTCCTTTCCATTGATCAGCAAAAATTCAAAAATTTCGTTGCCCCTCCCCTCCATACGCGTGGAGAAAAAACATATTCATAACGAAAAGAAAAAATGCGACTGAAAGAAGATTAAAAGTTTATATTATTCCGAGCCATTTAATGTTACATTCTATTCTTCGATACTGAGACCTTTTTTTCATAAATGCCCTCCAAAAATGCCGAAGTGTTCATCGTAAGTTGTTCTTGATCCAATAATATCAATCAATTTTTCGAATTCTTCTTTTCCATCTTCGATCAGCAGCTAAACTCGTTGCATACCAATGCATCTGGCAATATTGACGTTGGCGGGTGTCGCGTTGGCGTGCGAAATCGTGGATCAAGTGCCCGGTTGCGCATTCCTAACAGAGTAGCCAAATTTTGCGATGCTCCCTGCACAAAATATTGATATCAGGCTAATTTTATTGCACAATCTGGCAACGCCGATTCCTGTGCAAATTTAATGGGAAGCAATCGGCTGTTTATAATCGCCCGTCTGATTATGCGAAACGTCGCACCGTTTACGGTTCAAGATCGGACTGGCTCTATGGTCGCTCCTTTGTCAAACTTTCGTATTTTTTTAAAAAAAATGTGTGCCCTGCGATTTTATACAATGCACTCCAGATTAAAAATATTCAAAATTCAAAAATATTTGTATTAATAATTCAAAATGTGTCATTCTGGCATATCTAATAGTAGGTATAAAACGGAATATTAACTCTTTGTAGCTTGGAAGAAACTCACAAAACCGCTGTCCAATTATTACCTTCAACTATAAACAGTAGTAAACTTCCAGAATAATACCTCGCAACAGGTATCTAATTTCTAGTGAATCGAGACTTGTTCAAGGTCTTTTGAGTTTTCCCACGATGAATTTCCCAATTCTAAAACTCCACGCGGATTGAATGACATTGAAATCAGCACAATATGTCACACGTCATAAGTCTATGGCTGTATAACGGCACAGTTGCATCTATTCTCCCCGAGACAAACAAAGATCCCGCGCAGTTTTGTCACGAGACGAGGTCAAACGAAGCTCAACCGAGCGGCCAAGCAGGTTCGATAGGTCTATAAACTTACACTAGCTTTATTAATTAATTACGCAACACCAACCGTTACTGTAAAAGTTTGCGCACATTAAATCGTCACAATTCAGGAAGTCTTTATTCCTATCCAGGTTCTGCATAATTAAGCACTAGACAAAGTTAAAATGACGATTTCCTTATCGAAGTTTCTCGTCTGAAGCGTGAAAGTGAAAATTTTCAAAATCAACTAGGATCCAGAGCCCAATCTTGTATTGTTTACGAGAGAGTTAATAACTGGGTTTGGTATTGCACTGAGTACACGACCATTAAAGAAACTATTCCGGACATTAAGTCAAGCCCGTCGGAAATTTCGGAAATTCACTCCCTAAAGCACAGAAGTCCTCCAGTCTGCCTGTAACAACCACTCGTTCAAACCACAACAACAGGGTCGTTTTATTTTGTCTTAGTATTCTTCTAATATTGCTTTGTCCATCAGTTTCAAGAACCAGTCTGCAGAAATGCAGTTTTGGTTTGTCAATCCCTCAATTTACACGTGGTTTGATCAGTCAGTCAGGGCTGAAATTCACGAACTATAGTTAGTCGTTTTGCCGTTTGTATTTCTTGAAACACTACAGAGACTTTAACGCCGGAGTAGAAAAGTAGAGATGTAAATTTTCATTTTCAATGGTTTTACTACATTTTTCTAAAAAAGTATTCCCTAATGCCTTCCATTTAATACGTCCCATCAATGCACATTGAGAGACTTCAACGCTGAGGTAGGAAAGTAGAGACTTGAACATCCTTAATGATCCATTCTTGATTAGTTTCAAAATCGATATTTTTAATATGACGTTTCTCTGAAATCATTGCACTCTTTACTTCTTTTTCGTTATATTTCGACCTCCTTTGTCTATGGCTTTGCCTACCAATCTATGATCAGCCGCAGTTACCTGTATTTCATGTGTGCAACAGACCCAGTTGCACGCCCGCTCGCCAAAAAAGAAGAAGAAAAATCATCCTCACCGCATTTTTCTCGGCGGATTTGAGACGGGAAAAATCGGCTCGCCGTCGGCGGTCTGCATTTCGATCAAGGGCGTTTGACAGCCCAATTTGTTGGGTAGTATTACGGGCGACTTTGCGTGGCGCGGCGCGGTTGCAAAGGCACCGGGCCCCAAGGCCGTCGAAAATGAGCTCCTAAAGCGTCGCGGCTGTCTACGGCTTTTTCCCGCCAAAAGAGTCACTGCCGCAGCCGACGTGACGGAACAAATAAAGACAAAACGATCGCTCCCATGTTGCCGTTCAGAGTCTCGCCTCAGTTGATTGTGGTGGATATTTGATGCTTAAAGGTACTTGAAAAGATACCTATGACGTATTTATCTGTGATCTAGTGTTTAGATGGTTAATTTTCCTAGGTTGGCAAAAAATAATGAGATTTGCTCGGGAGCCGTTCGTAAAATACGTGAGAAAAATTGAGTGTTGACTTTCGAAAATAACGCTCTTCCTATTTGCTTTTTCATGCTTTCAGAATGCGAACTGAGAGTCAGAATCTACAGTCATGCTCAACAGCATGTAATTTTGTAAATTTGGGGTATTTTATTCCGAACGTTTCGGAATTGTTCAAACCTACTGACATCCATTGCGTGACAGCCTCTGAAAATTGCACTCGTTTTCAGGGAGCCTTTAAACAACCGCACTGATTAACTACAATTTTCGCTCCTACTTTCATAGTTTGAAGTAACCTTTAGGGAAGGTAGCACAGGTAGTCTTTATATATAAATACCTATATTGTCTGTGCCTTCTCTTTGCAAAAAATTGATCTGATCGATGGCAACGGTGTATGGTGGAGCGATTTACAACAATGGAACGGTGGTCGCGATGGTCGGAATCAGTAGCAGACGTGCCCCGAGTGCTGATTGCTGATTGCCCGCTCGAGCGCGAAACTGATTCCCAAAACGGCCGCGGTCGTCCGCACCGTCAGTCGCCCAGTTTACGACTTCATAACTTCCAGCAGCATTGTTTTCGCCTTTCGCACCGCCGCGCCGCGCCGCGCGCCGCCAGGCTTCAGTGCTTTCTTTTTGTCTTTTTTATCTTCGGATTCGAGATTCTTGCTACGGTTTTGGTCGGGAATGAGGCAGTGCATCGCCTTCCAGGCGATTTTCCGGCTTTGCGGAAAGTGCGACTTTCATCGACTAAGTATGGCCACCAGAGGATCCACCTCTGATCGGCTCAGGTATCTTAGGCTTCGCATGGAAAGTAAAAGGGAAAAAAAATGGCGGACGTCGTTTGCAGAAGCTTCAAAAGAGCAGATAATTAGGTTCTATTTGCTTGTTTCATCGTGGAAATTATTCAAATCACATGATTAGTTGCATGTACTCAGTTTTGACACCAATTTTGTAAAATTTATTTTTTTATCTTACACCGGAAAAAAAACACATTGGATCTAGAGTCCAGACTCTTGAAAACATTGACAAGAAAAAATACTATTGATTCAATCAGATTAAATCAAAAGGAAATCCGCTCAAATTAAGAGGCTTGGTTCTTGATTTAAGCTTAAATCTGATTGAATCAAGAGTATTTTTTCTTGTCAATGTTTTCAAGAGTCTGGACTCTAGATCCAATGTGCTTTTTTTCCAGTGTGGCCGGAGCCTGTAGACATCGAAGACGTTGGATATGGATTTCCCATCGCAGTCGTCTAACGCGCAGTAGCCAACGCGCAATTTTGAAACAAACCGAACGCGCTTCGCACTACTAAATTTCGCGATCGGTCCGCAAATCAGCCGGCAGTTATTGGCACTGGCACTAATGTATCCATCTGCGGAATGATTCCTGATTGATGCCACGTAACTGATTACTCCTTTCCAGCCGACGCAGCGACGCGGCCAATCAGGGGGAATCAGCCGAGCGGCACGCTTACGCGGTCCTGATCGGCCGTAACAAGGAAGGCTCATTTGTTAGGTAAACTCGCAATTAGTAGCAATCCGAATATCCCGAGTCTTTTTATGGCTCGCGTCGAAAGGGATTAGCTTGTTTTCTTCGGGGATTAGAGACTAATTACCCATTGCGCAGCGAGCGAGGTGCGGTCGCCAAGTCGGTCCCGAATACCGCCCCGCCAACCGAGAACCGCCTATCTGCAGTTATGAACATAGCGTAGATGCGTTGTTTTTGCACGGCGTGAAGAATATCCGTAAACCCAAGCCAGGACAGCTCTGCCGTGCTAAGGAAGAACGCAGTATGAGCCTTCAGACGTTCCCAAGTTTTCTCTGATAAAAACCGAATTTACTGGAAAAATTGTGAATATTATTTTCCAAAATTTTCAGGCAATTTTGTACGCAGTTCAAACTAAAATATTTGAAAATTTCAAGGAAAAATATGCACGAATATTGTCAAAAATAGATGCTTTATCAAGGGAAATTTGGCTACTATTGAATGTTCATACGGCGTTCTTCCTTAGCACGGCAGAGCTAGGAAGTCCAGAGTTTTTGCCGCGCGCGGTATCCGTCATAAAACTGACTGTCGTACTCTTTTAGGGTGCGGTGTTTTTCCGCAAACACCGAACGTGGGAAATTTTAGATTTAGCGTTAGAAAGAAAATTTCTATTTTCGATTACCGTCGAAAGCCATTCTTTCGTCGGTGATATTCCCTACTTTTTAAACGCAGACGAAAAAAAAAAGTTTTTAGTTTTTTTTCCTATTTTATAATCGAGTCTTACTTCGCCGAGCATGATTGATCACGTAAGATTGATCGATTGCTCTGACCAGATTCCAGTGCTCGCTTTTTTGAACCCATTTGCTGCATTCCGGCGTTTTTCTTCTCTCTTCGTTTGGCACAAAAAGTCTAAATGATAGACACTGACGTTCAATAAATTTACTTATCGTTAGGTTTTTATAAATCTGTCTCGTGGGTGAAGAGACCTGTTGTGGACACTCTGGGAAGCTGCATTTATATACAAGATTCGTGTCTCGTGACTAATTCTGTTACAGCGAGCCAATTATTGGAAATTATAGACAAAGCAATAGACAAAAAGCCATTCGGATAATGGAGCGATCCTATTGGTTGAAAGAGAAGATTTTTCAAGATCAAGGAAGAAAATGATGAGCTAACTACAGGTTCGCTCGTGGGTTGCTGTTAGCTGGTATACTACTTACCTCCTTTATCCATCGCAACCACCTGGCTTCACCAATAGGATCACTTCATTTTCTCTTTGTCTCTTTCGTCTATCACTCTTCCATCAATTTCAATAATCAGCTTCAAAATGGTAGTTAATCGGAAAATACTGTCAACTGAATGTCTCGTCTTTTGGTCGCATGCATGCATATTTTTCACACGAAACATACGAGTTACTTCTTTCATTGACTCCTCGGCCACTGGGGCAACTCTATACTCGGATGCACCCTGCGCTAGGCTAGACGTCAGACGTTTTAGCTTCGCCGTCGACATTGACGGATCAACGTGGAAAAAAATGGTATCACAGCCAGGAATCAAGCTAATGCGGGCATGAATCGAACATTGTTGTCAGATGTACCCAGCTTGTGGACCACCAGAAAGAAACTAAGTACCACACCACATGTTCCTCATCAAAATCTCGCGTTGAACACAATGGATTCATCGAAACATTCCAATTTTATTCAATATATTAATTATTTTCGCAAAAACTCGCGCAGCAAAGTGTTCACCCGGACCTCCTTCAGTCATTATTCGGCGAATTTTATACTCATCAAGTTGTTCACCAATCATCACAAAATAGCGTTCACCTCCGAATTGAACCTTCGCCTCACTTGATTCCGTTTCTCTGAAATTGACCGCCCCTAGTATCATGAAGATGGAGTCGGAACGTAGGTCTATAAGACACCGGTGTGAAAAATCGATGGATGGTGCGGCGCGGCGCACGAACCGACAACAGGAACGGGACAAGAACGGTGCGATGTGCGACCATCGTCAGTAGCCTCCTAATTGATTACATCGTGGGAATCTTTTACACATCAATCTCTACAAACGGGGAATAACGCGCTCCGTCGCGACTTATCCTCGACCGCGTTGCCTAATCTCCGAATCGGTGCGTTTTTACTACGGAGTCAAGTGAGAATGCGGATTTTGCGGCGATCTGACAACGCCGTCGAGTTTCATTTATGGTTTCATTTTTTGACGCGGCGAACGGGAGGCAGGCGGCTCTGTTGACCATGACAGATGTGCACTCTGGAGGTTGCTGTGATAACGCGTCCGCGTGCAGAGAGGAACGAAGACAAATGTCCCGTGTTTATCGGGCGAATTTTTAGGGGAACACCCAGGTAGAAGTGGAGTTTGATGTACTCTCAGCTTAATAGATATAAATAGCTTCAAATCGCATTGCAAGCTTTGTCCAGAAAGGAGTTAAGTCACATTTTGAATAGAATACGAAGCGCAGCCCACATTCCAGAAGGGAGAGAACACGGTTTAATTTTAATCTCCAGTTATAATTTTCACCGATATGTTATTATAGACTGCATTGTGTTTTATAGTTTCGCCATTGCACCGGGGAAAAATGGACCGCGTTAAACAGAAAGGAACCAAGCCACATCAGCTATTGCTATTGCCAAATTTAATCGGGCAATTTAATTTTTTACATGAAAACGGTTGTGCGGATTTTTTGTAAATTTCAGTGAAAA
This sequence comes from Bemisia tabaci, assembly GCF_001854935.1. NCBI lineage: Eukaryota > Metazoa > Arthropoda > Insecta > Hemiptera > Aleyrodidae > Bemisia > Bemisia tabaci. Next base: position 4,647,072 of record NW_017548003.1, read on the forward strand.
TTTTCCATGGTACGAAGCAAATTCCTTAAAATTTTCAAAGAAATCCGAACAAACGTTCTCTCGTAAAAAATTAATTGCCCAGTTAAATTCGGCAATAGCTGATGTGGCTTGGTTCCTTTCTGTTAAACTCGGTCCAAATATACCTGTATTTAGGTTCGTGATGTCAAAGATTTTCTTGTCGAATTTTATTTTCCTGAAAATCGGATTATCATTATTTTGGTTCCAAATGCCGTGCGATTTATCAGGATTTTTCTTGTAAAATCTCGCACTCAAACGTCAAAATTAATTTTCTGAAAAGAAAAAAAAAACAAAAAAAATTCAAACCAAGGATGACTTTTTAAAGTAGAGTAAAGGAAACTACATATCATGCTCAGATACTTAATTTTCTTGCGAGTTTAAGGGCTGGCAACGTTGTAATACGTGTAATTAATGCATCCCTTGGAAAATCGACAACGTCGCAATAAAAATCAGTAATGATTTACTTCAATGGCATAATGAGCAAGACTGGAATTGAAATTGGAAACAATCAAAGCGTCAGTTAGCGTCGCATGCGACGGATACTAACGATTTTCATTAAACGCGTGGATGCAACTATTCGCGCTCCGTGGATGTCCGTGTTGCATACGCACGGAATAGAAGGCGTTCTGCAGACACTGACCGACTACCTCGCCAGTCGCCAGCAGTGGAGCGAGTCAATGAATGGAGTTGGTCAAAATGTGGAAACATTGGCTCATATTGATGACTTTACAGAACGTAGATGTTTTAGATTTCGTGTCATAGATTTCCTCGTAAAATGTCCTCCAAGAAGCATTTCATCCAGTGTATAATGTGAAGAAATTAATAGCACATTTTGCAGTCTTACTTAGTCGAAAATTTCATGTCCAAATGAGCCGACATTTTCATGGGGCTTCAATAGGTAGACGTAATCCCATGAGTGACACACACACACGACGACGTTACCCGACAACAATAGAACAACAAGTCGTAAAAATTCCTCCTTTCCCAGGTGTTGTCATTGTAATGAGCCGCTTAGAACACGCTCGCGGCCTTAGACGACTAAATCAATTAAAAGCCGCGGAATGTCCCAAAGGCACTCTATCAATTTTGCGTATTTCCTTTTCGGAATGCGTCAAATATTTCGTCACATGGAATCGGCCTGTCTGTACTTCAGAACTTTTGACGCTCCAATTTAAAGCTCATCTCGCTCGTTTTTATCGTTACTTCAACATCATGGCATTTCAGTCGGTTATTGTAAATCAGTTCTATATTGTTTCAAAGGCAAAGGAATGCCTTTTTAAGTGCGGATATATTATAGTGTGTGCAGTGGCGTGGCGTGCTTTGCGATATATCGACTGATCTGCCATTTAAACCTATGGAAAAGGATCGATAAACAGGGTGTTCGCAGCGAACACCTTAATAATCGATTATTTACCATGGGTTTAAATGACATAACAATCGATATATCGCAATTCACGCCACGCCACTGAGTGTGTGCATTACATGCAAGCCGCCTGCGGTTGTGAGGCGAGTATGTTCTATCCTGCACAGGGGTGTGTGATAGGTTTTTAATCCGAGACGAAAGCCGTCGGCATGGTGCTTGGTCTTAACCATAGAGTCACTAAGGGGCCACTAGTCTAAGTTGCCAAATCGTATGAAATAAAGGGATGATTACTGTAGATGGGATTTCTTTTTTCAATCTGAAAAATCGTTTCTCTCTTTCTTTGTCTGTTGATTATGCATTTTGTACCGTTTACCAGCTGCGTGTTACACTCTGTCAGAAATCTCGTATTCGCTACTAAGATTTCCTAGGGATATTATGTAACCAGGAGTCTTGTAACCAGTAAAAATCCATGTTTTCTTCTTGCGGGACTTAGTTTTTCTAAAAAAAAGTAAAAAAAAGAAGAATTTTTCTCAAGAAGGATATTTATATCAACGAAATTTAATTCCTTTGTTTCCAAGTTTAAATGCATATGGTGCACCATCGTGGGATGGTTGTTGTAACCATCAACCGCCAATCTAATCCGCGTGCGTCGCGATGCGTTGGTTCGAGGGAAAGCAGGGATTCTTGCACCACGCATCCAGGCATGAGTGCCAGGTCAAGATAATCACTTAAATATCCTTTGAAAATCTGCATGGAGAGGTTGATTTTAATGTGCCGCCGTGCAACACGGTTTTTAAACTCGCTGCAGCGCCTAGGTCCTTTCTTTCCTTCCCACTATAATTTAGTGCGTCTACCCCGAGGCTACTCTATCAATGTTGCCAGCCAGGTAGAAATGCGAGAATAGGTGGTGATCTGGGCGGAGATGCAGCTGACGGTGGAGTACCTGATATAAGAGAGTGTGAACTTTTCGGTAATTGTGGGGATTAGGTCATGGAGTTGTTAGGGACCAAAAGGGCAGCCAACCTACGAAATTATCTAGGACCATTTATTATTACAATTTAAAAAACTCGTCGTGTGTAGAGCACGAAGTTGACTTAATTTATGGGCGAATTAGATCAATTTGCGAAAGGGCTTTTATAAACATTCTTGGCCATCTACGTTTGAGAATCTAAAGATTGGCGTATGAATTTTTGTAGGATTCCTAAATTATGTAGGATTCTACTGTTTGAAGGCTGACTGCTCTTTTGAGCCCTAAGAGCTCCATATTCCGACATTTCCATACTTTTCCTACGAAGGTGCTCTAATAGTAACATAAGTTCATTTTAGCTCCTTTAAATGTATCTAATAAGAATACATGAAAAATTACTCTTTTCTTGGTAATTCATTTCATCTCTCGTGTCTAAAACATACCTACCTACAGAAAGAATGGGGGAAAGGATCAGTCTGTGAGACTATGCTGAGGTAACAAAATTTGTCCTCACTATCGCAACATCTTTTTATCTGTATTCTATCTTTCTCTATTTTCAAGCATTCGTCAATTTTAATGAGTATGTTTTTTTGTATGTTTCAGGTATGTCTCCACGAATTTGCACTCTTTTAAAGCTATGATGTTGGTGAAACTGTGAGTTTTTTCAATCCTCCTCTGATAAATAGATAAAACGAGAAGATGTGCCACCCTGAAATCATCAGAGAAGTGTGTAACTTACGTGACTTTTGAGTCGTATGTTTGATAGAAGGTCTGTCCCTTAAAACCCCATAAAGAAACAATACGATTAGATTTTAATGCATTACTATGTAACTGCGTCCTTGCAGCACTTTCGGTCGCATCACTTTCCGTCAAAATTGCTAGTCAATTGATAATAAAATTAACTCCGGTCTTTTCTCAATTGTTTTTTCTTTTCTAAGTGGAAAATTAGTGTGAAATGAGGTAAAATAAGCTTCAAGGAGGATTTTTACCCTCATTTTGTCAAGAAACATAATAGGAGGTGGATGCATATCTTCAAGTGCGTAAAATGCGTGATTTGTGTGCATTGCTGCAGGGTGGCGGCTGACGGCACCCTTTTCCTGTTCGATACTTACACTAATTTTGACAGTTTAATTCCTTGCCTGAGGTCATGTCCTGCACAGCGCATTCCCGTCTTGCGTAGCGAGCTTGCGTTCCTGACCGAACGCACAGGCACAGCCCGTGAGCGGTTCTCAGGCTGGGAATCAGCTGTCGTGATTAGAACGGGCCAAGGGCTTGGTTCTTGTGACTTTGGTTGTGGCTCCGTGCTCGGTGTTGTCGGTTAGGGTAGCTAACCAATGGACAACATGGCAAGGGTTTTAAACTTTATTGCGGAGTGAAAAACTTTGCGGTTGCTGGACGTACGGGCGTATTCCAATCTCTACGTCAGCCCTGTTTTACGTAAAAATCCATGCTTTCTGGAGCTCATATGGAAATCAAGGCAAGCCCCTACACCAGAGGAGCAACGATATCAGCTGTGGCATTTGGGGATGGCGTAAAATGTTGACCTTCGTTTGAGTGGATTTTGGTAAATTTTGATCAAGTTTAGGATATTTCGAAGGATTTTTTACTCTTGCTTTCCGAACAAATTTTACCTCCTCCTTGCGATTGCTTCCTCCTCCTCCTCCTTCCTTCCGAAGTTTATGTACTTATCGATTTTGGTAATTTCTTTTTAAAGTCTGAACTTTAAGGATCTTTTAGATGTTTTTCCTCCCACTCCCCTACAATTTTCATCTCAAAATGTTTACCCTTTTTCCACATCGCACCCTCTTTCCCTGATATGGTTTAAGTGCCATTCCTGCTACATTATACTCTCGAAGTCCAGGTTCAAAACCTCTGATTCCTCGAAAATAGTCAAAGTAGAAGATTCCGCTCACTGGAAAAAAACCGCTTGGATCTAGAGTCCAGACTCATAAAAATATTGATAAAAAAAATACTCTTGATTCAATCGGAATTTTGCTTTCATCAAGAACCAAGCCTCTTAATTTGAGCACATTTCCTCTTGATTCAAGCAAGAAATCCGATTGCATCAAGAGTATTTTTTCTTGTCAATACTGTCACGAGTCTGGACTCTAGATTCAAGCTACTTTTTTCCCAGTGCTGGTCGTGGCAATGGGTGAAATTCGAGCGAACATGCCAACGGTGCGTTCGGGCGTTCTCACTAGTTATTTTTGAGTGATAGTTCTCGTCACCCGCTCTTCGTTTCCAAATCTGTTAGCCCCTTTCCCACACGGCGCCGTGATTATTCATTACGCTGCCCTATCATTTTCTAGACGCGCGGCCCCGGCCCGGCATCATGGGCCCCAAAATCCGAAATTTCGTGCTTTCGCCGGCCGCGGCCTTCGCTGCTTTTGCTTTTCCCGCGGTGTCGTCGCATCAGTCTCTCCTGATGCATCCATTTCGTGGCAATCGTTTCGCGATCCCACTCTCATTGCCTCACATCCGGGCGCAAAGCTCCGTGAGAATCCGGTATTTTCGACTGGGAAAATTTCGGGCGAGGAGCAGACTTTGCGTAACCAACTATGAGCTAAGTTGGTAGACTCTCAATTTTGTCCCGATGAATTCTGAGTACGATCAATTTATCGATGGCGATAAAGCACCAAAACGTAGCCCGATTATACGAATAAAGAAGGAGAGAATTAAAACATGGGTAAACAAAGCTAAAACATTAAAAACACTAAAAGGCAGGACGTTTCGAGCTAGACTTAATTTTTTACTTGTTTTTTTGCAGCTGAAAATGAGCTGGTAACAGCTCGAAATGTCGTGCCTTTTAGTGTTTTTAATGTTTTAGCCTTGTTTGCCCATGTTTTAATTCTCTCCTTCTTCATCGATGGCCAATGCGAAAAACTCTTATTTTAATTGCAACATTTGAGTTCCGATCATGCTATAATCTCACCAAAGAAAACTGATCAAAAATTGTCCATGCAATTGTGTGATAGGATGAATGAAAATAATTACACAGAACATTTCAATAGAAACTGTTGGTTGGTTGTCTTCTTAGTAAATAAAATCAAAAGCAGAGACTTACAGTTACAATCTCATAATCTGAAGTGTGTAATTTTTTTTTCTTTTTTTTTTTTTTTATGCTTCAGTCATTTTTGAAATTTGATCATAGGAGGAGGGATTATTTTTGGAAAATAAAAAACACGGTTTCTAAATAAATCATCACGAAGTTTTTTTTTTTTTTTATTTATTTTTTTTATTATTAAGGTGTTATGAAATTCCGGCAGCAAGGTTTTTTTTTACTTGTTCAGACAAAATGAATCGAGAAAATAGCGTATTTTCTTCGGAAAATACACTATAGAGGAGGAAGTCCAATACATGCGTGTTTTATACACGCTCTTGCATCTGCGAGGGCAATCAATGTGTTGAATTTATTATTTACGATTAAAACAACACGCAAATCCCACTCGTGACCCTCAACGTAAATATGCACCATTTACCGACTGCTTGGGCCCCTTAGACAGTTTGCTTTTTTTATAGTAGGGAGAGACAAGAAAGATGAAAAAACTTTGTGCGTAGGCAGACGCGATCTCAGAATGTATTGAAGCAAGAGGCAAGTGCGTTTGAAAAAGCCCTGGAGGGTGGAAAAATAGCTTTCCCGACCGGAAGTCGAGATAGTCTGAAAAGCCTCAAGAGCCCTCCTTGCCACATCGAGGCACAAAATCATACTTCGAATCTTGCCGAGGTAATTTCGTAAGTTTAATTTATCTTTTCAAAAAGAGAAATGCCTAATACTTTTTCGTCCTAGAAAATGAACAGTAGTGAATTAATTTTACGCTGGATCCATTTTCCAATTAACCTAATTAGTAATCCGGATTTATCTGGAAATATATTTTCGCTGTAGTCAAAAGTATATTAACATACGGATGTGAAGTTTGGCAGCTGAAGAAACGGACACAGGATATGCTAAGAGCAACGGAGATGGATTTCTGGAGAAGGTCAGCAGGAATTTCTAGGAGAGATCGGGTCCGTAATGATAGAGTGCGTCAGATAATGGAAGTCGAAAATGACATCGTGTTCGACGTCATGACCAAACAACTTGTTTGGTATGGTCATGTCAATAGGATGACGGAAGAGAGGCTGCCAAAAAAGATGCTTGATTGGGTTCCTCCTGGGAGGAGACGTAGGGGACGCCCAGTGCGAGGTTGGCGACAGGGGGTGTTAAATGAGATAAGAGATTGTCAACTCCCTGATGACCTGTGGGAAGACCGAGCTTTGTGGCGATTAGGCGTCGCACAGCGCCAAAGAGCGCTATAAAAGCGACTCATATATATATATATATATATTTTCAAACTGCCAGGCCACCCTATCATCACCGAAAAAAGTGGCTTGATCAAGCAAAAACATTTTTTAATTTTCCGCCAGCAAGAAATTCTCTTAAATCAAGGATAAAATATGCCTTTGTCGTATAGGCAATTAACAATCGGATACAATATGCAAGCAGCCTATATATTGTCTCAGCAAACCGGAATAATTTGCATCAGCATACTGAAGGTCTTAGAAGTTATAGCCTTTGAAAGCACAGTCTCAGCGTAGAGCGCCTTCAGTTTTCGTGATACTCTACGCGTTGTCACGGAGTTAGTTTAGTTGCCTATCCGATCCACATCTATCTAAGATCCCTGATTTCCCTAAACACACGTGCAAGTGTACCAGTCGCTATCATACATTGGCGGAGAAAAAAATGATGCTTTTAATTGAAAGTAAAAAAATCAGTGATCGCTCCTTCCTTATCATTTTGAATCTTTTATTTTTCTATTCCTCACTACTGACCAGCAAATCGCCGACGATTCCTAATTGCCTGTGACACTTACATCAAGATGAAATTACGTATGCATAAAGCAAATCTGCTGAGCAAATCTGTTTGATCTGCTTGTTCAAATTTTGTTCACTGATTCAAGAGGAAATCTTCTCGGCGGAAAATGCAAGTCCCTGTTTTTCCCAAGGGATCGCTAGCGTTGCTTGACGTCACGAGATTTTCAGCCACATTTCGACAACAACGGGGAACACTTCTGACGCGGGGAGATCCGCGGAGTGTGTGGTGAAGGGGCTCTCTTTCAGTGAAGTAACCTGCCTTTCATTCGTGCACTTTGAATGCGGAGACCTCTTTCAGGTTGTGGCCTGAACTGAGATGAGGTGTCGCCAAGGCAGGAGCTTGAATTTATACTTTTAATCCCCGCCAACTTCGCCGTCGGTTTGCGGTGCGTGGCCGCGTGGCCGCGTGGGGTTTTTCTGTAATCATGATAGTTATCACCGAGAGAGACTTCTTCCTGCATGTGATTTTGCTTTTACGATAATCTTACGACATTGAATGAGCTGAATGTAGTGAACCAATCTGTAGAAATTCGTCTAATTTGTTAATGGTAGGTATAAGAAAAACGTAAATAGGCATGAAAACCTCGTTAGCAAATTAGGTGAATTAGAATTTTCATTCATTTTGCCAGGGAAAATGTTGAATGGTTCAAAAAAGGGTTTTTAGGTTTCAAAGCGCAATATAAGGCCAGGGATCTGTGATTCTGAAAGTTTACCCTACATTAAATGTGCTTAAGAAAAACAGATTATCACTCTCCCCGAAGATGGATTTTTTAAAGCACAAGCGATTCGAATACTGAAGAATTCCTCATCTAAAAATTCGGGGGAACATAGGTGTAGCAGTAAACAAGATCTAAATAACTTCAGAGTTACCATCCACTGTGAGNAAAATGTACTGAAGATACTAGAAAAGAGAAAGTATGTGTTTTTTTACACGCTCGTGCATCTGCAAGGGCAATTAATGTGTTGAATTTATTATTTACGATTAAAACAACACACGAAATCCACTCTAGACCCTCAACGTAAATATGCACCATTTACCGGCTGCTTGGTCCCTTTAGACAGTTTGCTTTTTTTATAGTAGGGAGAGACAAGAAAGATGAAAAAACTTTGTGCGTAGGCAGACGCGATCTCAGAATGTATTGAAGGAAGAGGCAAGTGCGTTTGAAAAAGCCCTGGAGGGTGGAAAAATAGCTTTCCCGACCGGAAGTCGAGATAGTCTGAAAAGCCTCAAGAGCCCTCCTTGCCACATCGAGGCACGAAATCATACTTCGAATCTTATCGAAGTAATTTCGCAAGTCTACGTTATCTTTTCAAAAAGAGAAATGCCGTATAATCTTTCCTCCTAGAAAATGAATAGTAGTGAATTAATTTTACGCTGGATTCGCTTTTCAATTAACCTAATTAGTAATCCGGATTCATCTGGAAATATATTTTCAAACTGCCAGGCTATATACCCTATCACCACCGGAAAAAGTGGCTTGATCGAAGCAGAAACATTTTTTAATTTTCCGCCGGTAAGAAATTCTCTTAAATTAAGGTAAAATATTCTTTTGTCGTATAGGTAATTAACAATCGGACACAATATGCAAGCAGCCTATATATTGTCTCGGTAAACCGGAATAATTTGTACCAGCATAATGAAGGTCTTAGAAGTTATAGCCTTTGAAAGCGCAGACTCAGCTTAGTGCGCCTTCAGTTTCCGCGAAACGCTACGCGTTGTCACGGAGTTAGTTTAGTTGCCTATCCGATCCACATCTATCTAAGATCACTGATTTCCCTAAACACACGTGGAAGTGTATCAGTCGCTATCATACATTGGCGGAGAAAAAAATGATGCTTTTAATTTAAAGTAAAAAAATCAGTGATCGCTCCTTCCTCATCATTTTTAAATCTTTTATTTTTCTATTCCTCGCTACTAGCCAGCAAATCGCCGGCGATTCCTAATTGCCTGTGACACTTACATCAAGATGAAATTACCCATGCATAAAGCAGAAATCTGCTAGATTTTAGTATTTTGTTCACTGATTCCAGAGGAAATCTTCTCGGCGGAAAATGCAAGTCCCTGTTTTTCCCAAGGGATCGCTAGCGTTGCTTGACGTCACGAGATTTTCAGCCACATTTCGACAACAACGGGGAACACTTCTGACGCGGGGAGATCCGCGGAGTGTGTGGTGAAGGGGCTCTCTTTCAGTGAAGTAACCTGCCTTTCATTCGTGCACTTTGAATGCGGAGACCTCTTTCAGGTTGTGGCCTGAACCGAGATGAGGTGTCGCCAAGGCAGGAGCTTGAATTTATACTTTTAATCCCCGCCAACTCCGCCGTCGGTTTGCGGTGCGTGGCCGCGTGGCCGCGTGGGGTTTTTCTGTAATCATGATAGTTATCACCGAGAGAGACTTCTTCCTGCATGTGATTTTGCTTTTACGATAATCTTACGACATTGAATGAGCTGAATGTAGTGAACCAATCTGTAGAAATTCGTCTAATTTGTTAATGGTAGGTATAAGAAAAACGTAAATAGGCATGAAAACCTCGTTAGCAAATTAGGTGAATTAGAATTTTCATTCATTTTGCCAGGGAAAATGTTGAATGGTTCAAAAAAGGGTTTTTAGGTTTCAAAGCGCAATCTAAGGCCAGGGATCTGTGATTCTGAAAGTTTACCCTACATTAAATGTGCTTAAGAAAAACAGATTATCACTCTCCCCGAAGATGGATTTTTTAAAGCACAAGCGATTCGAATACTGAAGAATTCCTCATCTAAAAATTCGGGGGAACATAGGTGTAGCAGTAAACAAGATCTAAATAACTTCAGAGTTACCATCCACTGTGAGGCAACAGAGTGTAATTTTTACAATAATTTCCATAATAGAATATTTTGTCAAAAATCCATGATGCATAATAATGTTTTTAAATCATTGTTGGTTTTTCGGACCTCTACTGGGAGATTGGTGAGTTTTATTTACTTTTGAAATGTGGACCACAGACGTATCTTTAGCTAAAGTGCAAAACCGCGTATCTCCATAGCGGGGTTTCAATATCTCTGCTCCTTTTTAATTTTTTCGAAGAGAAACATAAGTCAACTGTATAGTTTGAAATGTCTACAGAATATTCTACTCATAGAGAAAATAGTCAAGAATGCTCTCCAGAAACTAACAAAAATTGACTAGTTTTCCGAAGAAACAATTAAATATTACCATAAGTCTACAAAGTTGCAAATGGAGATACGCGGTTTCGCACTTTAGCTATCCATACACATATATTTTTTGCGGTTTATTTGCAGAGGCGGATCCAGCAATTTGGCAACATCGGATTCCCTCCATTTAAACCTATGTTAAATAATCGATTCTTGTCGGAGCACCTATCCCCTCTGAGAATCGATACATTTTAGTAGGTTTAAATGGAGAGGAGCAATGTTGCCAATTCGCTAGATCCGCCAATGGTTATTCGTAAACAAAGCGGCTGGCTTTTGGTAGACATCGAATATCGACAAATCGCGTGCGTAGATTTGTCTATTCATATAGATAGACACAAGTGGACTTGAAATTTTTTTCTGTTCTACCTGCCAAGGAGAGAAGCTTCTGCGTCTCGATCACCAATTATCAGATGAAACTGGTTTCATTTTTCGTCTTCTAGATACACGACTTCGCTCGTTTGAATTGATTACACGTGCCTGGTGACTGGTGAGACGCCGGGCGCATCGTCGTCGGTGAGAAGCATCTCACACCTGCGCCGCGCCGCGCAAGCGCGGTTTCCCGCCGTAATCCTCACTTTCATTGCTAATGTCAATAACACCGTTACACCAATCCCCATCCACCGGGATTATGCAAAACCACTCCGGACCGAGTGCAACACGCCACGCGTTGCCGTAATCTCCCGATTTTTCGAGGCGTTTTGCTCCAAAAAACGGTCGACGAATGCGACGGTTTTAACCCGTGTACAATGAATAAAATAGTCCTCTTCTTAGGGCTCCTGAACTTTTTTTGATACAGCCATAGAAGTTTCCATTATGAGGAAAGAGCACTTTGAGCTCACGACCGAAGTTCTGTCCTTACAACAGAGAAGTCGTGTAAGAATAACACAGAAAGTGTACAAGCCTTGTGATCAGAAGGTACTGTCATCAGCACCAACTATTATTTTGCGTGGTAGGGATGAAAATTGGAAAATTCTCGTTTGCGGTCTTCCTACGAACCACCATGTAATATAATATCTACTTCCCCGAGAAATTTTTATGGAATTGTGATACGCCTCAATGTAATTTTCATAGGAAAAAACAACTTATGAAAGTAAAACTTTGAACTTTACCCTCAAACTTCTAGCTTGAGATCAGCAAGAGGACGCTTCTAAGCGTCCACGGAAAAAAAAGAGGTAGGGGTTATGTCCGAACTGTTAGATGATAGGGACATTTCCAATTAATTGTGGTATTACTCCCAATTAATTGTGATACTATCCCAATAAATTGGGTTACTAACCTAAATTTTGCGATACTACCCCAACTTGAGTTGCGATACGACCAAAATTAATTGGAAATGTCCATATCATCCAAAAAATTGGGGTAGTACCACAATTTTAGGGGATGACCCCTGACACTTTTTTATCCGTGTCTTGATTTCAAAAAAGCGAGGATTGCTTCTTTAATTTTGGCTTCAATCCGCAGGTATTAATTTGATTTAGTATTTATATATTCCGTTTCAAAGTCGAAAGGAATGAGAAAATCCGGGGTTCGGCAACCGTGGGGACGGTGGATCCAAAGCCAGGTTCACACAGACTAGCTTAATTGATGGCGGAGTATAATAACTCGAGAACGTGAGAGGACGGCCTCACTCACCGCTCCAACCTGGATCGTCAAACGAAGAACCCCTTGTCCTCTGCCAAAACGACGGTTAGCGTGGTGGCGTAACGTCCAGTGGCAAAGCGTGAATGAGCGATTATCGATGTTTCTCCATTTGAAGCTATGGTAAAAGATCGATTATTAAGGTGTCCGTTGTGAAAACCCTGTTCATCGATTTTTTTCCATAGGTTCAATCGATGTATCGCAAAGCACGTCACGCCACTGGGAACGTCTCGTAACGTCAGAAACATATAAACTTATCCAGTTTTTATATTTGGACCTATTTAAATCAAAAGGGATTGTATTTATTATGACATGAGCCCTGATTTACATGTATACTTATGAATCTTAGGGTTCATAGAAGAATGGATATAAATTGCGATTTAAATGCGTCCAATTATTGATCTAACGTTTCGATTTTTTAACTTGTGTCATTTTTCGCATTTTCCCGCCAGATTGTTTCCTGTGTGTTATCTGTTGATTTAACTAGATCGAAAAACAGGTCGGTTGTAGGGATTGAATTTCTATGTTTTGATACTTTCCAAACTGTTGGGTCCGTCTGACTGAACTTTTGGGTCATGTAACTCAACTTTCGGTTCTAATCGGAATTGTGCTCCTAAATAGCTTTTTTCAGCTCAGCTTTAATTCGGAAGTTCAGTTACATGAACTCTAAGTTTCGTCACATAAAAGATCGATTAATGGGCCCTTTTCATTGAACATTTTGGTTTGACAAACCAATTTGTTCGGATAATATTGATCCTGTCTCACTTTCGGTAACAACGGAATCTCTTATTTTAACGTAACGCCTTGTCTCCACGGGACGTTTCATGGGATTTTTCCCAAGTTCGAATCGCAGGAATGAAACTTCTGGGCTTTTTCCCTGTCAAACAACACACCAAATTGTCTTCATTTTCTTTTAAGTCGTTACAGGGACTCCACAAGGACTCTTCCTTGGCACTGTGATTAGTATTGACTAACTCACTATTTTTCTCAACTTCTCAAGTGAGATTTTTCCCTGGGACAAATCCCATGAAATGTCCCGTGGAGACAAGGCCTAAGGTATCAAAGTATGGGATAACATTCAAAATTGCACCATCGATATCTCGCGAAATTTTATATCTGAATCTGAAACGATAGTCAAGAATTCTCGCATCCAAGAATTCCATTGAGGTTGAACAAAGTTTGGAACTGGTCCCTGCCCCGATCCTCTGAAGCGTTTAGGCGCCACTCTTCCGCATTTAATGAGCCGCCTTTAGACATTCCTCCCGATTGAAATCAGTCCACTCAGTGCCTTCACATAAAATCGATGCCGCCGAAGTGACCGAGATCTTCCGGATCTTCCCACAAAAATCCGACTCTTGCAGACGGGGTTTTAATCAAGTAAACGCAGTAGTTTGTTAACCAAAGTGACCCTACCGCCGGATTATCGGATTCCATTCATTACTAAAACTAGCTACCTGTATCTGATCTCTCACGTAGATTTGATTCTTTCCGTAATCATTTTCTGAATCGTGTTAATTGAATGGTACCTACAGTTACAACCAATTTTTTAGTCGTAGGCATAACGCAGAATATTGTTCGATTGTCTGATTTTTATTTTGGAATTAAATATCAGGATCGGTCCAATCATCACGTTTCTGCGTCCAATACATCTAGTGCATCTAGTGTAAACACAAATATCCTCATATCGTCGCCTACCTGACATAAGGGCGTAACTACACTCTGAAATGAACCCTATCTTCCATACAAGTCAATGCTTTTTCGGGCTCATCTCAATGTGTAGTTACGCCCTTATGTCAGCCAAGCGACGATATGATGACTATTTGAACGAGATCGACACATATCAAATGAAAGTTAGATCACACAAATGGCGTCATTCGTATTTTTGCCATTTGTAGTGCCATTGTACTTGTAAACACTTATATCTCGTATAAGACAGTCAATTGGACTACATTTTGCAATTTGGAACTATAAATTCTAGCACGGTTTAAAAGCAACGTATGTGCCATTAGTTTCCCTATGCACCTAAGTGTTTTTCCAGAAGAGCCAGAATTTATAGTTCCAAATCGCAAAATGCAGTCCAATTTTCAGACTTCCTCTTTTTTTTTTTGGTAAAATTTTTAAGTGACAACGAATAGCGTGTGCTGTAATTCGTATGTAGTCTAGATTTCCATTCAATCAAAAGTATGCGTTACACCTCGTTTAATTTAAAAAGGTATCTACTTGGTTCTTAATCCCTTATTTCCTCTGAAGGGTAGCGTTTAGAAAAAGAGAACCTCGGAACCATATGTATGGCCATCTCATTGCACTATTCATTTGCGGGGCCAAATCAATCATTGGAATTCTGTTTCTGGAACGAGCCAAAAAGCTTGCTCCTTTTTCGGTTCAACTGTCGTAAATTCTAACAAACAGAGTCCCTTTTTCGTTGAAATTAGCCCTTTAAAGCACTTCATTTGGCGTTGAATCCAAGAAGTTAGGAAAGAGTTTACCAAACCCATTTACCCTTTTCTCTCTCTCTCTCTCGCTCTCGCGCTCTCCAGTTCAGTTGTTCATCCAGACATTCCGCGTCTCACGTCGCCGGCACGCAACTTTGGACCAAGGAGCAAGTGTGAAAAAACCAGGCCAAATCTCGCGAAATATCCTCATTTTTTAAAGAGAAACATCGTAATTTTGATGGATTTTTTGCTCGAAGCGGCAACCGTGAGGTGGACGGAGGCAAATCGCGAAGTTCTCGGAAACGGAGCCAGGAATTTAATTAGCCAAACGCATGCTGCAAAATCCCAATTAAAGTGGCGAAACAAATTCGCCCACTGTTTACTCTACCGGTCCAATATCCGAGCATCCAATCAGCCCCGGTTATCACTCGTAAGCATCGAAAATTGGAATGAGGCCTCGTTGCCGGCTGCGCTGGATTCGAGTGGAACTTGCAGCTTTAATCCTCCGCATGTTCACAATTGAAATTCAATAATCCCTCCGAAGAATGACTTTTAAATGGCATAGTAATTAAACTGTAACGCTATTTGGACCGAATAGAGAATTTGCCTGAAAAATTTTTAATGAGTGCTTGCTGAGCTAACTTCGAAGAATATTTTATAATTTTTTTGTGGTGTGGGAAATAGTAAAGAAATAGATTTAAAATTGAAAAAATGCACACTGGAAAAAAAAACACATTGGATTTAGAGTCCAGACTCTTGAAAACATTGACAAGAAAAAATACTCTTGATTCAATCGGATTTTTGCTTGAATCAAAACGAAATCCGCTTAAATTAAGAGGCTTGGTTCTTGATTTAAGCTAGATTCTGATTGAATCAAGAGTACTTTTCCTTGTCGATGTTTTTAAGAGTCTGGACTCTAGATCCAATGTGTGGTTTTTTTTCCAGTGCACCGCCTCTTGACGTCATCAGGCAGAATTTCCTTCTTAGGTTACTTATAGGTTGAACTTCAAAGTTTATTTTTCACTCCCAGTCTTTTGGGAGAAGAAACTCTCACATACGCCTTTTTCTCTGTTTACAATCAGAAATATGGAGCTGAAAATATTTAAATTCTTCAGTCATGTACATTCATGTAAATTTATATTAAAAATTGGCATGTGCAACGTTGTTCATGAAGGAACAGTAATTTGGACAATTTTATTGACGGAAATATCATAAAGCAATCCCTCTTTTTTTAACGAAAGTGTGTGAGTCAGTAAATAATATATTTCAAGAATTATAGGAATGATAAACCTTGCATTCCTCATATCTCTTGTTTGAAGTAATTGATTGGTATTCAGCGTGGTTGAAAGAGCCATCAACCAGTACTCGTATTACTGTCGTATTTATTGCTACAGCCCTGTCTCTGATCCTCTAATCCTTCGTTTTAATTCTGACTTGAAGAGAGCCTATTTGGACGAGTTATCCTTTCACCACCCTCTTCACCTTACTGTTGCTTACATACATATCGACGGTGAAATTACCAAACCACGTATCTCGTTTGCGGTGTTTAAAAATCTACGCTCACATTTTATTTTTTTGTGGTAGACCAAATCAATATCATTCCTTGAAATTTTCACAGAATTTTCTTCGCACGAAGAGGAAAAATCACAGAAATTCTCAAGACTGGACATTAAGTAGTTTTTCATTTAAAAAATAAAGTATGACAGGAAGTCTGCGACGTCGCAAACCGAGATACGTGGTTTGGTAGTTTCACCATCGATATACTCAAATAAAGGACTGCTAAGGTACGATGGAAGTAATTTTTTGATCAACAGTTGTACTGAATTTTCCTTCATACTTTTTTTTTTAATCCAAATGTACTCACTTTTTTGTAAAATCATTTTTGAATACTCAATATTTGCAGTGTGGTCTTACATCGAAGGTGCTATTTTTCACAAGATGCTCAGAATTTCCCATACATTAATTAATCCAGACTTTATGAAAAATAAAACGAGAAACAAAGAAAATCGCATCATTACTCAGATTTCAATCAGTATGTACTTAATTTTTCCCTTTATTAACATATGTAGGTCCAATCACAAAAAGTACACTTTCCGCGAACAGAAATTTTTTTTTCTAATTTTGCGGCTAAAGTTTAGAGTCCTCCTTTCCGAGGTAAAATAGGCCGCATAACGTCAGCGAAATGTTAATTCATGAACGATTTACAATGTTTTAATAAACTGATTAAACCATCGGTCACAAGTCTCTCCTAAAATAGTACCTCACGCCTCACGTATAAAGCAATAATCGTTCTAGACTTAAATCGATCCACCATCTCTTCCAGAAAGTTGCATTAGAATACAATACGAGGCAATCTGCTTCACGTATCTCACACTATTTTTGGACTTACCTCTGAACAATACTGTCACGTTATGCTCTGCATGTCTGGAATCAGTGTGATGTAAAGAAATGATTTCGACCTTGTGGAACCAGCGGATGGCTGTTTAAAAAAGTCGATCGTCTGCTTCCAGCTACTGTTTTTCTCACCTTTGTGGCACAAATGTATGTTAATAATTCCAAATTATTCATTATTTTCGCTTTTATGATGGTGCACGGCATTATATTGAAAATCGATGCCTTCACGCTTCAATGTGCGCCTGCCAAAACGAGGTGTTATTGCCGCGATTTAATATCTTCCTGTATCGATTTGTTTGCTCACGTACAAAGCATATCATCGTCAACACAGGGTTGCCTTGTATTAGTTTCATTTGAGCTTTTATTCCTATGAGCGGACTCTCTTTGAAAGATGCATTCCGGGTTTCTTCATCAGAAATCTCGCACTCTTTCAATTGAGTGAGCAAACGGTTAATGGGAAGCCTTGCCGTCATCTAATCGAATCGAGAAAAATTGGCAACCTTCACTCTAAAAAACAGCGCCAAAACTGCCAAAACCAATGAGATAATGAAGAATTCCTGATTTCCTTATAGATTTCGAGTAGACTTGATCACTTTTAAACAATCAGATAGCAGCCAAATATGAAACTTAATCGCTTACTCCGCATGAAAAATAAAGAAATGAGTAGAGGCTAAATTAGAGGTATGAATTGATTAAGTATATATGTAATCTGCTTTCTGATCTTACAAGTTTCGATAAGTCAGTTCCAAGTATAACGAAACCCAATAGTTCGTCCATCAGTTTTCCTCCACGGAAAAAATTAAATTACTGATTTAACAATTTTGTAGTTAAAAAGAGTGACTGCAATGTTTCAATGTAGATTTCACAGTAAAAAAATGCTAATTTAACCACTCCCGCCGTAAAATTAACTTTCCACGTTGTGAAATGTAATTTGAAACATTGTAGTCACTTTTTTCAACAATTAAATTGTAAATTTTTTTCGTGTATTTCACAACCACCCGTTTCAACCAATGGGATCCCTCCATTTTCCTTCTGCCTCCTTTACTCATCGCTTTGTCTATAAAATTCAGTAATCAGCCCACTGGAGTAGATATAAGGTTGTGTACCACGATGAAAACCCCTTTTTTCCAGCACTCAGTCGAATCAGACGGGCGATTGTCATAGGTAAAAGATCCGAAAAATCCCACCAATGCAGGACGGACCATCATCCGGAGAATCCTCAATGAAGATCTGATCCTGTTTTAATGTCTCCATTGATCGGACGATCCCGATCTTTTCCTCAAACACAGATCGAATCAGGCCAGACATTGTCTCGTCGGTATGTTTATAGAGACATCAATGTCAATGGAATACTAATTCGTAGTGAACTCCCGCGCGGACGCGTTTCTGGAGCGTCTTTTTCCTCTCCGCCCTCGCACTTTCGGCGGCGTGAATGATCGATTGTCGATTTTTCCCCATTGAAGCTATGGTGAAAGATCGATCATTAAGGTGTTCGTTGGGAATACCCTGTTTATAGATCCTTTTCCATAGGTTTATATGGCAGATCAATCGATGTATCGCAAAGCACGCCACGCCTCTGCCGCGTTAGTGGTGCCCGATCGATAAATAGATTCTCGGACTGTGACAGTAAACATTGACGGGCTTATTAGAGTTTTCGCGATTGTTTACGTCTGTGATTAGTTTGCCGGGTGGTTTATTAGGGTGAACTTTAAACGCGCCGTAACCAGGCTTGAGGGGTCAGTCGTATATTTTGGACTTTCGAATCACTTCCTTATTGTCTTTCCGATCAATACCTTTACTCTGTCGTTTACTCGAAAACGTATCTTTCTCGCAGAAGTACGCTCCGTTGGGAATTGAGATTTGTTCACCTCGTATGTTTAAGGAGGACCTGATTGAATGATCAGCAATAATTAGTCCACATAATATCGATGACTTAAGCCGGAAAAACGTATCTCTATTACCACCTTGAAGAAAAAGTATGGTTAGAAGAAAAGTTATGTGAGTACATGGTAATCACAAATAGACCATTATTGCTAGTTCTATGACTCGAACCGCATTCAATTCACCTAAAGTGTGGGAAATGCTACCAGATATTTGGTTTTTCTGTACCCTACAGTATTGCCATAATAACAAATTATCAAAAATAAAGTAGCCGATGATAGAATTTACCATATTCTTGTAAAATTTACAACAATTTTTTTGCGGTGTACGTCTAAATATCTCCAATTCTGTCCTTTATTATGAAAAAACTAATCAATTTTCTTAAATGTTTTGAAATTCTTACCATTTTTATTTGATTCATTCATTTAACGCAACCTGAACCTGAAAAACTGAGTTTCGATGCTTCTAGGACTGTCAGCCTGTGGATGTGCCCGCGAGTTAGTGTGCGTGTGGCCGGGTGCAAACACCTCAAATTTCCGATAGTTCGAACAGTCGTTTAAAATAACTCGAAATTCCACCTTACTCCATTGAAAGTATCGAAAGGCCATCATCGATGGATCGCATCTCAATATCGCACACGTTGAGCTTGCAGATCTGAGGCCATAGCGGTTGTGAGCGTCAGTCGTCGGCACCGTTGCCATTATAGCGCAAAAAATGCCAAGAAAAATCGAGAGTTACGGGTCCTTCAAGGTACATTCCAGTGATAATTACTATAATTTGATAATTTATAAGGAAAGTTGCAACTGTGCTCCTAAGATGCGCCCGTACAAGAGGAAATCTTTTTCTGTGCCTCCGAGCGGTAATAAGAGGAACAATTGATCTTTTGTGCTGTTTCGTTTTCTGCACCTCGCTTCATCAACCGAGGCCGCTCCCACAGTGGCGCGGCGTGCTTTGCGATATATATCGATTGATTCGCCATTCTAACCTATGAAAAAGATCGATTATTAGGGCGTTCGCAACGGACACCGTAATAATCGATTCCTTACCATAACTTCAAATGGGATAACATCAATAGTCGATTATCAGGCCTCGCCAATGCCTCTCTAGAAATGAACGCAGCAGAAAAGTTCTACATGATGATTCCTGTTACTTCCAGGAGCCTCGAAGCTTTCTCAGAAAAATTAGAGGAAGGAAGATTTGTTTCCAGCGGTGAAGCAAGACTGCAGACAGGATGAAAATTAAAGATTCACCATATACGTCTCCCTGTAAAATAAATAAATTCATTTTAAATTTCATGTAGAACAAGTCAAGCGTTCACATTTTTCTCCAAATACTTATTTATCATACTTCTAAAGAGGTAAAACCGGGATTCTGCGAATATCATGTAATTTGCATGTCCAGAAACGGTCAATACACAAATTATATTTTACTTTTTGATCGTGAGGATGGATAAATTTAGTTGTATTTATTTATTATTTTGAAAATGAACGGCATATTTTTCACTGGCAATTACCCGGAAGAAAGAAACACACTAAAAATATGTTTTTTTTTAAAAACATAAATGGTACTTCGATGCGTTTCGCGTCAATGCATTAGCAATGCTGGATTACAGCCTGATATTTTGTCGAGCCAAACATAGTGCATAAATTGGCGTGCCGAACTCGCAACTTTGATTAGCTGTATTTGGTAAATGAATGTGTTCTAAATGGTAATCAGCCGCAATTACCAGATCCGCGTTGAAACCTGCACAGAGCTTTGCGGAGTAACTTTCCTACGTCAAAGCTACCTCTTCCAGAAACTTCAATCGCCCAAGCAATATGGATCCCGCCTGTCGTGATTTAAATACTTCAATAAACCATGCTAAAATCCGTCACATGCTTTTTTACCCAAATTTTGCGAGAAAGAAGATCATTTTTGCCGAGTTCAGTTTTTGAATTTCGGGATTCGATTGTTCAGGTGGTTTCCCACCTTTCCCACTCTCCCTCCAGACCGCATCTGTGGCCGCACCCCTGCATGAAAACCGCGTAGGCCACCGTCACCTCGCCCGACCGGAGCACATTTGAAGCATAAATTCCGTAATTGGACGTGAAAAACCGCCGTGATAATGGTCATGAATATTTATCTCCGCCGAGTGTTTATGGTCGATTGTTCAGTGCGCTTTGGAGGTTAGTCGCTCATTGAATATTTTTCCGCGCCGGTGAATTATGGCGTTGTTTCGGCGCCCGAGTTTCCTTTGGTCTCCATTCGTTATTGCTCGATTTCAAGCGTATTCCAAGTTAATGAACTGTCTCGATTTTAGTCGAGAGAAATATGTTGGAACATACGAATATCGATTTGCGACGTTGCAAATTTATTTTCAAATTTGATTTTTTTTCTGGGGAACATTAAGCTGCCGTGCAAAGTGTGATCGGAAAATTCAAGAATCACGGGCAATTTGTACATAGTTTATTTGAGTAAAAATTTCAATTAAAGAAAATCGATAATTCAGGCTTCTTGACGAAGTCAACATTTATCGCAGCTTTTGAAACGTCGTTATCGAGATTTTCTTTTTCCGACTTTCAATATCTAACTAGGAATAACTGATCGACGGAAAAAGCATATGATTACACTCCTCTCTTCATTTATTTATTTCTAAGGCACATTATGTTCCAATGTAAAGATTAACGTAAGGAATAAACCTCAGGCAAGAATGAAAAATATAGAGACAGAATCAGAGAGTATTGGGATGTCTCTCTCAAGGGAGAACACGCAAATAAATGTAACCAGATAGAACCTACATGTCATTCGTAAAAATTCGAACAGTTGGCAACATTGATAAAAAAATTCTGAGAGAAACGGGCCGCCGACCCCTAGAGGATTGATCCTTTGATCCACAACTTTCACATCTTTTGAAGTGGCGCAAATAATTGAATAGGCCCACTGGTCAGTTCTATTTCAGATACTCCAAGGCACCCTGATTCGTTTCTTCTCATCGTCACGTTCATTCACCCCTATCAGAATATTTTGAGATTGGATGGTTTTCCTGTAAAGAGCGAAGCATTTGCTTGTATACTTTGTTGGAGAAAAATAGAATATGTAAAATCCCTGTAAAAACCTCACGTACAACTGTTGGTTAGTTTTATATGATTCAATAAAGGGAGATCGAAACTCTGAAACACCCCAATTGAGTCTCAACCAAGATACAAGTTATTTCTCTCACCCTTTTTCAGGAGGAAGTACACGAATAAAATAGGAAAATAATATCATGGAAAGATATTTACTGTAAAAAGTACCTATTTTAGACCGGCCTGTTTTAGTAGACACTCTGGTGTTGCGAACTCTCAAGCATCGCCCCTGGTTTTTATCTCCGTGTATCCTTACAGTATGAAAAATGGCTTCAAACCGGGATGGCTGTTCACACCTCCTTTTTTCACGGGTCATAGTTTCCTCGGCCACTTGTTACCCGGTATTTTTCCTCGAAAGATTAGCTCGGCGGAAGTAATCCAGCTTCCCGCTTTTTCCTCATCAGTAAATCGAGGACTGAGCAACGCGAAGAAATAATTGGAACCTAATCCGACAGCCGTCAGGAGCCCCTCGATAAATGTCGACGCGACGCGACTCGGCCGTCCCCCGTAAAATATTAAGTTTTCAATTTGTTCGTCAAGTTGTTTCCGATGTGTGCGCCGGGCCGTAGGTGGGCGCTGTTGGCACACTTTGTTTCAATTTCGCCCGTAATATTTCAACATATAGACTTATTTAAATCAAAAGGAACTACTTTTACACAGGACCTGGGCTTTGAGACATATGAGGATATATGTATGACAGGGCTCATGTTATAATATAGATAGTTTCTTTTGATTTAAATATGTTCAGTATAAGTCGGCCACCTTGTTGAAAGCTGATAAGCCACCCGGAAAAAAGCGACCATGAAGTTGAGTAATAACGGTAATCGTTTAGAATTACGTCCTTTTGAAGCTGTCAAGGAGGGATTTTATGTTAAGAAAGTGTAAAAACACGTTTCTCGATTCGTGGAATTGGACTTTTCCTCTCACTTATGATCTTTTTGAAAAAAAAACTTGGCGGAATATTTCGCTGTGTTCCCTCTCTGCCTCTTCAAGAATGTTTTCTAAAAATTTCGAGCAAAAATGTCTGGACATTACATCTGAATGTAATCTTTGGAACAATAAAATTGGATCCGAAATTTTGATGTAGCGAAATTAATATATGCGGCTTTGTATAGTATCATTACACTTTTGAAACTTTAGAAAGAGGTGCATTATTATTTAAGGGCGTTGACAATGGCGCTTTATTTGCCCATGTTGTGTGGAAGGCACCACCACGGATAATTTCATTGGAATTTTAGGCTAGTCTTTTTTTATCCCTATTATGTAATTAAAGATCTTTTTGGATTTATCTTTTTTATAATTATATTTTTATTTTTAATCTGTTTTTTTCCCAAGTGAAATTTGTTTAAAATGTGAGACCCTGCAATTGAGATTGTGTTTTTTTTTTTATTTCCCCATTGAAATGTTCTATTTAAGTAGCGATTTGGCAACCCGACGGCTTCGAACTCGAAAGCTCATATTTGAATATGAAATTAGACGCCGGTCCAAGTTTCCCGCTTAAACTTGAAGCGCGCTCCGACTAGCGTGGAGTTTGCGGAGCGAGTGAAATTTCAGAGGCAGTGACATATTTCAGTCCGACGCCGAGCTTTTAAGACCTGAAACACGGTCGAACATGAGGATAAATTGCGTAAATATTGCCGCAGCGTTGCGGTCTCGCCCCGCGCCGGGAAGTTTCATGAAATTTTACCGGGGAGCAAAAACTGTTCGAATCACGTACCTCGATCAGGGTGTAGCCCAAGGAAATTCACCTACATTCAGTGTTCGTTGAGATTCTCGGCACGTTTTACGAACTCACCTTCACCTTCAATAGCCTCATGAACCACTTCCGTTCATAAATGTGAGCTTATTCAAAACCTGAGTGAAATTTTGAGAAAGTCTGGGATACTTTAAAGAAAAATCGGAAAAGTAATACTCACATCCTGTTTAATTGTGTTTGATTTGCGCACTTCAATTCGTAAAATTTTAGTAATTTCGCATTTGTGCAAGGAGAGATAGAGTATGCACTATCAATGAACCCGCTGCACTTGTTTACCGTGCGTGGTTTAAATGTTGTTTTCGAATGTCAACACTATTTTTTACCAAAAATGATCGATCAGATTCGCAAGGTGTCGTGAAATCTGCTTTGAATGAAGAAACCCAAGTTTTAAAACTGTTTTTGGAACTTCCCAATGAGACATTTATCAATTCAATGACATTTTGCAAGGAGGAACTTTAATTTCTGGCTCATCGTTAAACAACGTACGTGCTATTAGTTCTCTATGCAACAAGGTGGAGAAATGGTGCTGGGTCCACACCATTTCGCGGGGGAAACAAAACAAAGCCAAGAAGTTCCAAAAATTGTTATTAGAGTCAAAATTAATATTTTTGAACTCTAATAATAAATTTTGGAACTTCTTGGAACTCTCCTTCTTCTTGTTTTATTTTTAGCTTCTCTATGCACGTAGGTGCTTTTAGAGATGGGTCAGAAATTTTAGCTACTTATGCAAAATGACGTCAAAGACAGAATGCTCACCAGTCATCGTCAGGTGGAAAACATTTTTGTGTAGGCTCAAAATGTTCAGCCCAGATTTTAATGCTCATGACCTGGGTTTTTTAAATCACTTGTTTACCTAATTTTCTCTGGGAGTCTCTTATTTTTCTTTTTACCAGACTGAAAATTGACAACTCTGCTCCTGTTTGAATTCGCGATTTCAGCGAGTAAAGGTGCGTCTCGCGCGAGAGTTAATTTTGCCGGGCGCTCCAAGATTGATTAAATCGCGGACTGGACTTCAAACGTCAGATGTGACTCACGCAGATTTTTTTTCGTTTTGTTTCAGACGTCAAGAATCAGACAACCAACTGTTTTGTCCCCCGCCTCCCACGCCAGACACCGGACAGAAAGAAAAAGTGAAGGTAACCCATTTTTTTCTCATTCATTCCACATCTCGATAATTTATTTTGAATGGTCATCGTAGATACCATGTTCTTTTTTTCTTTTTTGTTAGAAAAGAGGAGGTTGTGTGTTCTCACGCAATATTTGTTTCGATCATTAGATTAAAACGATAGAGAAATTATTTAAATTTTAATTAATTGTACAAGACGTTTTCTGTCATCTTAAATTTCTCTGCGGCATGAGTCAATACTGCCGTGCTGAGGAAAAACGCCGTATGAGCCTTCAGGCGTTGCCAAATTTCCTTTAATCATTCGAAAATTTTCGAGTAAATTTGTAAACGATTTTCCTCCAATTTTTCAGATAATTTTTTTTGCAGTTTCACCTAAATTTCCTGAAAATTTCATGGAAAAATACCTACAGCTTTCTTCAAAAATTAACATTTTATCGAAAAATGTTTGGCAACTCTTGAATGTTCTTACGGCGTTTTTCCTTAGCACGGCAGAATAGTTTGCTACTCTTTCTGCGATGGAGAGTCTTTTGCTGGTAGACTATTGAATATCCTTCAGGTTGTGAAGGAAGCCGATTTATTTTAAGAGAGAAGGAAAAGATATTTATAGAATTTCACGCAACTCGAAAAAAAAGTCCATCCCACACTTTCTGTTTTATGAACCGGAAAGTTTTCATCTGTTTATTTTTGACCAAGTACTCATCGTGAGATATGTTTTCCTTAAATTGACCGGACAAAACGCAAATTTAATCACAGAGATTAATCTAGACTGTATATTTATTAACATTGAATCTCTTGAAACATTTTGCCATAAAAGTAACTCACAGGCTCTTGTTTTCCCCAAAAATTGGCTCTATTTCGCTTTAAGTAGTCAATACCCGACAATTTCTCCAGGACAAAAAGCGTGAATCTCTCGTTATGAATACGCAATGGTCATAAATTTGACCTGCTTTCGTTGAAGTTTAATTAAGATATAAATTCAAATATGAAACAAATCAACGAGGAAGGCCAATGGACGATTGGTTCCAACATCTGTGCTCATGATAAGAATTTGCCACCTAATAAATTAGCAAGCAAAACCAATCGTATCTGGACGCAGGTAGGCGTTGCGTAAGGAAATGTAATAGAGGTCAACTTTAAATTTACTACCTCTTTTTCTCCGATCACGCCTCCTGTCGTGGATAGGAGAAAAAACAGAAGGAAGAAAATCGTCAAAATATCATCAAAAAGTGACGAGTTAGAGGAAACATTTATCGCACATTTAGTAAAGCCCAGCCTAAATTGACTCACCGTTGCAATTCGCCGTTTCCGAGAAGGAAGAACGTGAATCCATTCCAAGGTTGCAATATTAACCCTAAGATGCCAATTTTTCCGGGAATTCGACTGCTATTTGTATCCAAAATTTATTGATCACCGCGTATGATCAGAAGAAAATATCAGTGATTTCATAAAATATAGAAATGCCCATCAGTCTTCCAGTAAAAAATGCTGCATTAGAATGTAGCAAATTATGTAGTCTAAAGTGAATTTTTTAACATTCAAATGTAGTTCAGTAACGTTCATCTACCTGGGAAATTACGAATCCTCACTATGTAGCATTTTGTCCATTTAAATGATTGTGTCACATACAATTAGTCAAATCAGGCATTTTATCACATGCTCCTGCAGATGGTCAAAATTTTACGTTTTACCAAAGATACTACGTATGTAACGAAGACTCTCCAATTATGAATGTACGAATTCAAACTACAAACTTTCCTAACAGTTTAAACGCTTCAAATTCTCCTTGTAAGTAAGTTCTAACCATCAAAATTTTGAAAATCCTGCATTTTATGAAAATGAGTGGCTGTAAAATTTCGAGATGTATGCTCAAGAGCTACACATTATGGGAGATATCATTGTATGGAGCCAATTTTCACAGTTATTTACTTCCTACACAACCAAAGACCTATTTGGCTAAAATTTATAATAGGACCAGGACTTTGATCCAAGTAAGATTATTTGAATTTTTGCGTATAAATACCTAATTTGACCATTTGCCTACGACATGTGTAAGACAAGCGATCGATTAAACGAAGCAAACCCCCTCGTCTAGAAGCGATCATTCATAACGTAGTCCAAGGGTGGAAAAAACGTTATGAACTAACGATTCTACGTCGCACCGAAAAACAAGTGTCATTGTTCGGCCGCACCTCCGCACTTTCCAAGCGCGGGCAATAAATCACGGGTAGCGACTCAATCGGCTCAATTTGCGAACACCTCGGCGGCTCCCCGAAATCCCGCCCGGCGGCGCTCCGGTGGCCGTGGCGCCACCTCAGCGCCCGCGTGGGCGACCCATTTTAGCCGCCCGAATTTGTTCGCAGTCAAATTTGGGACCGACGTAGTGGCCATTACGAGCCATTACGCAATTTGCATAAATCGCCGTCCTAGTCGTATCCGTGGCGTGTGGCCCCGGCGGCGAATTTTCGTGGATGGTTTAATTACGAGCGAGAACTAGATGATAGGGACGTATTTCTATCAAACGGAACTATGTGCATTATGACGTGAGCCCTGTTATACATGTACTCTTATGGGTCTCAGGGCTCATGTCTAAATGCACATAGTTCCGTTTGACAGAAATACGTCCATAGGTTGCTTCGTGTTG
This sequence comes from Bemisia tabaci, assembly GCF_001854935.1. Classification (NCBI taxonomy): domain Eukaryota; kingdom Metazoa; phylum Arthropoda; class Insecta; order Hemiptera; family Aleyrodidae; genus Bemisia; species Bemisia tabaci. The sequence continues at coordinate 4,674,433 of NW_017548003.1, forward strand.
AAACGGTCTACCGTGTAGAGATTTTAGGATACCTTCGTGACCATCCGGATCCATTACAATAATGGGCTTTACTGTGTTGGCGAATTTTTGTACGAAATTTTTCCATTCTACTTAAATTTAAGGGTAAAAGAGGGATAGAATCCTGCCTTGCAAAGGAAAAACGCCGTATGAATATGCGAGAGTTGCCTAATTTCCTCTGATAAAATGATCATTTTTGAGGATAGTTATGAATATTTTGTCTCTCTCTCTCTCTCTTCATGTCAGCGGTCACAATTTTCTAGATTATTGATTCATCACTGAGAAGAATACAATTAAGTTTTTTTTATTTTTTATTTTTATTGATTAGTTAGTTAGTTAATATATTTTAAGACATTCAGCGTCACAGGCTATTACCGTCTTTACAGAGAATTTTGAAAATGGGAGTATATACGAAAATTTAGATTTTTAAATTAAGAGAGGTGAAGAGTTTCAGAATTTTGGTGATACATGAAGGACTACAGAATACACAAGTATTAACCCAATGCAATTAAATTCAGACGGTTCTTTGCTCCTCCTTCTTAATCAATTCTCAGGCGATACCAATCTTAACGGAGAATTTGCCCTCAGATGAAGCAATAATAATTCGCTGTGCAAATTCCCCCTCCGGACAAAATAGGGGGAGACATGTTTTTCTGAAGATTTTGAAAATTTTCATCAAACATTTTTAAAGTGAGTGAAGCGAATGTCTTCTCAAAAATAGGAGGTGACATAAACTATGCTGTAGGAGGTATAATTTCGAGACAGTTTACCCAGAATAATCCCTAATGTAAACCAAGTTCTCGAATTTCTAAAACCAAAAACACATTCGAAGCGAAGTTTGCTCGGTGTCCGACCACCGCGGTTGCCCCCCCCCCCCCCCCCCCCGGGGGGGGGAGGGAGGAGAGGGGGCATAGTGAGGGGGGCAGTCAGCGACTCCTTTGAATAAAAAGTCAGCCGATCAATCATAAAAGCTGCGGCAGAAGAAGTTTATCTCTCCTCTAACTCGCTTTCCGTCCCGACGAATGATGGATTGCAATTGGCCGACAGCTGAGTAGTGATTGCAGAAACGTCTTCTCCGGCCAAGTCCCGGAAAATCCACCCGCTGTTGCCTCCTAATTCCATTTTTCCTCTTCATAATATTCGATTTCACTGTATACATGCACGCACTCGACACACTCTTGCTGGTGACTAAAATTTTTGCGGAGAGCAGCCACCATTGCAATGTAATTATCGTTGAATTTTGGCTTTGAACACGTCATATTTCATGGAATTTTTCCCACGTACCTACAAGTTCTACTCTGTTGTGCTGAGGAAAAACACCGTACGATACTTCAGAAATTACAACATTTTCTTTGATTAAATATGGATTTTCAGGGAAATCTGTATGATTATTTTTCGTCGATTATATAAGAGAATTTTATGCGCGATCAAATTTAAATTATCTGAAATTTTTAAGAGAAAATAGTCATAACTCTCTTCAAAAATATAAATTTTATTGGTGGAAACTTAGCAACTTTCGATAGTTCTCACGACGATTTTCCTTAGCACGTTAATATTCCGAGAGTATGTCTTCTATCCAAAAACCCTTGAATTCCTCTCTTAGACTTCACGTAAGCGCGTTTAAAACTTGCTAAAAGCCGTTTGCGTGGGAATCAGATTTTAAATTTTGCCATGGTCACACATTCAATCATCTGAAAAGTTTTGCGGAATCAACCCTTTTCTTGTTCTAATTTTCTAGCTATTTCATGTCCTATTTCTTTTTTTTCCAGAATGCTACACAGGACCTGTTTGAATTACTCGAAAGGGTGCAATGCAGTCGACTGGACGATCAAAGATGTGTCCTGCCGGCTTATTTCTCACAGGTAAACATTTTTCATCAAGCTCTTTAAACAGTTTTAATCTAAACTGCCCTTGAATGCTGCATGCTTGTGTTTAATTGTTCCGTATTTTTCCGCGTCAATCTTAATCAAATTCGGTTTTACGGTTACGAGAGAGCCTAATGCAGGTGATTTAAAACTAAAATTCAGCTGGGATTTAATTTGATTTCAGGTTATCACACACATAGTTGTAAAATTCTAATAAAAATTCCCACGTTCCCGACATATTTTATAAAAAAAAAAAAAAAAAAAAAAAAAAAAAAAAAAAAAAAAAAAAAAAAAATGATTTTCGTACTATAGTCTATGATATTCCAAGGCAACTCAATTCAATCTGCTCCATGATTAAAATCGATGAACCCATCCGCGAAGGAGAAACACTCCTATGCTATTTATAGTCAGATTATACTGTAATAATACCGACCATCCCTTAATCCGATTGGCTACTTCCAACGCGATCAACAGGGAGAGAAAATAAGAGCACCAGCAAAAAGGTGGCCGTAGAACAAAACAGACCTAACCGCAAAGAGCGTCGAATTATGACGGGTGATCACCTGCTAGGCTCAGGTTTCAAAACCTCTCTCTTCTTTAACCGCTCGAAAACATCGAATAAGACACCCTTTTCACAAAAAAACACGAACCTCTTATCATGAACTGAACGCAGATACGCGGTTTTTCCTAGTGACGAATAAAAGCACGAACCAGTCAAAGCTTAAATGAAAATCCGTGGCGCGGAAAGCATCCGAAAGAGAGAGCGCCAATCGACGCGAACAAGTGTTTCCGACGGGTCGCCACATCGCCGGAAATATTGCAGATTTTTCCTCGGGAAATGGGTGTTTTTCGTGCAATCTGGCAATCTGTTTCCGATCACGGCGGGGCTCGCGATTTGATCCCTAGCTGCTAGTCTTTGACGAGCTTTGAGCTTTTCACTTCATTCTCACCCTCACCCTTGTCAGCTTCAGAAATAAAAATGAATGCTCACCGCGAGCTTGAAAGTTCTAATTGTAACCGAAGCAGCGTTCAAAATTCAGCAACAGGTACCTCGTAGCCGCATGATTTGAGCTGCGGTTTTCATTTCACCATTTCTCCCAAGCCCTGGATACTGTAGTTAAAACGGATCAAATTCAAAAGATACGACTGAAAATTCTTTAATCTCGTTTTATCATCTAGGAATCAAACGCGGTCATCTTGCTTCTTAAGTTTACATGCTTCTGTTTTTTAGTTTATTCCGAAACGAATAACGAAGCAATGAAATTCACCATTGAAGTTAAAGAAATTAATTCATTTTTTAAGTTGATAGAAGATATAGTCAAAAGATAACATCAATTTGTCAAGTTAAAATTATAGTTTATAAATCTAGTCCTTAGAGATATCTAAATGTATTACTAAATTGAAAAGTACATCGGTTAAATTGATAAAATGACCCGATAAGATCTTTAATTTTAAAAAAAAATAATATTTATTTTTAAAATTACTAATTCAATAAAGTTTAATATTAATTGAATTTTGAAAGTTTTCGAGAATGGCTCATACACAATGTAAAAACATAGTAGCTCACAATATCAAAGTTTAATAATTCTCGGTTTCGTGTGGAACAAATGTAATGCAAGGAAATTTGCAACACGCAGGTAGATGCAGATGCGGTTTGAGTAAAATTCTTAAAGTTGTCTAATTTTGAAGTTAACAAATTAAATCGCAAGGGCTGAATTCATAGTCGCTCCCCAAATAGTTCCTTTACTCGAAAAAGCAATTCATTCTGATCAAGAAAATTTTAAGGAAGCCTTTAATATTGAATAAATAAAGTGCACTGTATACAATGATCACGAAGAAACGATCTCCACCTCTTATTCGTATCGAAATAAGGAGCAATGAGCAACAAAATCGTAGCGTATTGTTCGACGCCGAAGGCGCGCCTTCAAATCGTTGGGTAGACTACACAGCATCGGCAGCGTTCGAATAGTTGCGTCGCGTATCATGGGTTAATTATTGAAGGCGCTCACCGCGGAAGGCTCGTTAACCTGACACCACTCCATTTGAGCTCTATCAGTTTGAGCTGTGATCAGTTGAACTGTTCCAAGTATTATTGTTGAAGTAGTTTTTAAATTTTATTCATTACTATAAATTTTTGAAGGTTCTCCGCTAGCTAGAAATGCGTGACATTGTTTTAAAATTAAACTCATACTCCTCCAATTTGTACTCCGCCTTTTTGCGTTAAAGCATGCATCTTTTATGCGCTCTTGGGTTGATGCCGGGAGTTAATGCATAATTTCTGTATGTCGCCAGTCTGCGGTGTCAAATCGCCAGGAATTATCCAAATTTACACTAAAACTTTTGAGGTAAAAATTAGATACCATGATAAATTCGGCAGTCATCTATTATAGTTGTAAGAGAACAAGCGTTTCCACACTGTAGTTGAGCAAACGTCTTTCGAATGTAAAATGATCATCCAACAAATGATCTTTCTGTGCGTATCTTAATCCCGTATTTTCACTCATGTATTTATAGTCAGCCGTTGATCCATGCAAAGTGCCAAAAGGGGAAATCAGTTGTATAACACGGGCTTCAGCACAGCGTCGTGAAAAATGCCATTTATCGGACCTCCTGCACAAATCTATGAAATATTATTGTGAATTTATCCCTGCAAAGATTTAAAATGATTTACTAAACCAACCAAAAATTGAATATGCGCATAAGAGGATATTCAATGGTATTGACAAACTTCAAGATTTTAACCGATCTTCTTGGACATTGCATTTTTTTAAATTGATACGGATTTTCTTTACCAGTGACAAATCATTCCAAGGTTTTACAGGGATTAGTGTAGAAGGTTATTTCGTTTAATTTTAATTTTAGTCGATACTGTTTAAAACGTCCCACATCTAATTCTGATTAATCTTCCTTTAATCATATCTTAAACCATTTGGGCTTCCCTAGGGAAAAAACCCAGTTCTACATCTACTGTCATCCGGCCGCTTGTTTTATCCCTAAAATTCCCAAGAAAATATATTTCCATGAAACAGAAAGAACTAAACACAATAACCGCAGCGAGGACGAAACGCTCTTCCCTTGTTTAATCTGGAGCGCGAAATAACGCCTTCAAATGCGCAGCTATGCAACTCTTCTAACGCATTGTTGAATGCCTACCCTGAAAGGAGTTTTAGCCCGCCGTACGTATGCTTGTGGCTTGTGGCTCCGCTCATCGACCGCCCGTTTTGCTCATACCAGAGCGCTCTACTGACTGAAAGCCTAACCAGAGCCCTTCTTTTTATCATGTAGAGTGCGCTCGCGATACAATGTCAGCCTTTTGACCGCACAGTAATTTGGTTGAGCGATGAATTCACGCAACGTTAAAATATCTGACCTATAGAAAAAAATTTCACTTTATCCCAGCTTTCCGTAGAAAGACGCAAGTAATTTTTTTTAAAAAAAATTCTGAAATATTACACAAAGCATTTCGTTTTATGAAAATTCTGAAATATTACTCCAAGCCGAAAATGCTTTTCAAAACCTCTTTGACCCGCTCACATGTTCTTCCTTTAATCGTAATCCGGACTTCACCTGCAACTAGCGGAATATATTGAGGATTTATTATTCAAAATATGATTTAGTCACACGTATAAAATATAACCAACATGTTTTGTCACTAATATGCTTAGGAAGAGCCGCATGAATATTTACTCACTTAATTTTTTTTTTAAAAAAAAATAAACAATCTCAAAAAATTCCTGTCTAAATATTTTTCAAAATATTCTCTCTACAATATTTTATATAATATATCACCATTATTTGCAAAGTACCCTCGAAATAGTTTACGCTTTGCATAGTCTAACCATCGATGATATAAGTACGGGCTTTTGCCGCCGCCCGCGCCACCGTGCGACGGCGGGCCACGCCGTGGCGTCGCGGCGTCCGAGAGCCCTTTCCTTTCACTCGGCTGGCTCGACACCCGCAACTTGTTGCTGTGACAGATCGTTCCTTTGACCTGCTTCGAGTCATTTCAGCCGTACAAATGAGCCGTCCAGGCGTCAAACCCGTCACGACGATGGCGCGCGCCGCAATCGTGCTCATGCTGCGCCGCGTGCGAAGAAAAAATAACAAACCCACTAACGAATCTGCACCGATGACCCTTTGACTTTATGACGAGGGTGTGTCAACGAGACCTTTTACGCTCAACGTAACGAGGAGTGAGTATGGAAATATGTGGGGTGATTTAGGCTTCTATATGAATATTTTGACGTATTTCTATCGAACGAAACTATGTGCATTATGACGTTAGCCCTGTTATGCGCATATGCTTATGGGTCCCAGGGCTCATGTCTTAATGCACATAGTTCCGTTTGATAGAAATACGTCCATTTAAGGTTTCGATCCCCTTTGGACCCCTCTCCCGTCCCCCGTAAGTAAAGATTGGATTCGTATTAACGTTTAATTCTCCAGTTTTGCCCCAAAATAGAATGGAGCACGTTAATTTTAGTATAAATACACAAAAATAGCCTAGATAATTCAACTAAAAAACCAAGAAAATGGGTAACCAAGGCCAGACCAACAAAATGAAAAATCTGGGACATTTTGGGGTGGTTTCAACCCCCTTTCGACCAGGAAACAGAAATATATACTAATTTATAAAAATCAAAATTATTTATAATTATACAAATATACAAAATTATACAATACAATAATTAATTATCAATTTATACAAATACGTAGACCCCATTTTGTGATACCAAAAAAGCGGTTATCCGTAAATGCATTTTAATGTAAGCACGTGTATCCAAAAATCCTTTCATCCCAAGATTTCTCAGAGTAGCCAAAAATGTGTTCGATCAGCCAAGTTCTTTTCGTATAATTATCAGACGGAAAAAAGTAACTAAAAGTAACCATGACTACGGAAATTTTTAGCTATGAATAACGCTTGAAGAGTTAAAAAAGTAACAATCTCTCACACTCTTATACTCAAGTAAGGAATTACGTTGATTTATATTCAAGCTTTTCCAAGCCAGTACCGTGGACATTGCTACATATAATAGTAGCAAATTGTGCACGACCGCAGCTCGGAAAGTTGCATCGTTGTAACCTCACAGTTGAAACGGTTGTACTTGCAACCGCAAAACCCACCAACCGAAGAAGATGCGACTTCAGAACAGCAATCCATAGCACCAGTTCTAGAAGTTTTGAGAATCATGCTCGTAGCCGCGGAAAATTCTATTGGAGCTCTTCGGTTTTACCGAAATGTATTATTCTGCATGTTTATCGAAAAGATTATTTTATAGTCACGCTTCAAACCATTTCTCCATGCCCGTCCTGTCGCGGTGCAAACCAAAAACCGAGTCAAACCACGTCCTGAGGTGCTCTTAACCTGTTCGAATAGAACTGATACAAGGCAGTCCCGTTTTATGGCGGCTGTTCCCTCTTTTACGATTGTTACCTGTTTTATTGTCTGTTTTGGTAGGGGGCTTTTGATCGAGCATTGTGTCGTGCCCATAAACCTCGGGTCCCTTGTTTTCTCGGATCGGCTTTGTTCCGTCCAAGCGTGCGTGATCTATCGGTGCTGACGTCACGAATATGACGTCATTTTGGTTGCAGTGTCAACGGTGCGCATCATCAATCGAGTCCGGATTTTAATGCGCCAGGGTTCTGACCCGTTGCACCGAGGTCGACGACCCGATTGTCCGAGTTTCTGTTACGTAATCCGTCCCGGGACGTTTTTCGTGAATTTCGGAGAGATTAATTATCGCAGTTAACTTTAACTGACTCATTGAGCGAAAACACTCCTTATTAACATACCCAAGGGTCGTTCACCTGAAGGTGAATTACGAGGCTGTTTCTTAAAACCGCGCTGACTGCTAAATTTCGAAGGCAGAGGTTTTTGAAATTTGGAGGTGCATGAAGGAACATGGTGTCTAGCGAATAATAAAACTAAGCAATAGGAGGGAATTTTTTGACTACTCTGCGAAAAGGGAAAAACGTTAGGAAGTGAGGGATACTATCGCTAGTGAGGGCAATTAAACTGGAAATATCAGATTCCCACTTGTGTAGTATAGTATAATTTAACAATGATAGAGATTGCTCTTAATTTTTGCCCAGGACTTATCAGAAATGATTTATTATATCCTTGTTTCTTTGGGGGAAATGCCACAAACCCAGATAAAACCTTTATAAATCATGTAATATGTGTCTGCAAATGCCGAAATTTTTGCTGTTGAAGTTGAGAGGACCCATTCATTGTTCCTAATTCGTATAGCAGTGTAAGCCAAAATTTTTGAAATATTTGGCCAACCGAATTTCCAGCTTTTGCAGACGGATGATTGTTTATGTAAATCACCTCAAAGCACGAATAATCCTCGTTTTTACTAGGCAGCAGCTGGGTTACATAGTGCATGCCACTCTACACTAAAAATTCCAAGCTATGATGAAAAAAAGGTTTGATTAGTTACTTCTACAGAGCTTCCAAAACAAATTAATCATAACTTAACATACCTTCAGTGAAAATTATGTAAATCAACATCAAGGTTTGTAGAAGTTGAATCTCACGCTATAGAGAGAATTCTTCTCTGATGATGGTCAGTAACATTATAATAAATTTCGGTGGGAACATTTATCAAGGAGCTAGATATCTTCCTGATATGGCGTTGCAGGAAAAATCGACTTTAAGCTAGTCATTGGGCTAATTTATTAGGTAAGAATTCCTACGTGGTTAGATTCAAAAGGACATGGTACGTGATCTCTGCACCGACCATCGAGGTAAGACGCGTTTCTAGAATAATTTCTCGTTCGTTCCTCCTTGAGGAAACTTAAGACGCGGAAAATGATTTAAACGTTCCGTCGTGTAATGGAAAATCATCGTATGAGCATAAAAATGTTGCCAAATTCTGCGTGATGGAATTTCTATTTTAAAGAAAGTTTACAAATATTTTCGTTGAAAGTTATAGGTACCCTCTAAAATACTTCCAATAAAATGTTCTTAATAATTTTGAATTAAAAAAAAACTCAGGAATTTCCTAGTAAATTGGCGTTTTATTGGAAGAAATTTGGCAACGTTTGAACATTCGCACGGAGTATTTTCTTTCGCGCCAATATTGTTCTACCTTTCATTTACCTTCGTAATATAGTTGCTTTTTATACGTGAGGGCGTATCTCAATTTCTTTTTGAGCCCTTTTTTACGTATGAACCCATCCTTTCCAGGGCCCATGCGGAAATCGAGGTACGCCCTTACGTCAGAGGTGCGGCGATATTTTCGTCTCTATCCTGGCAGAATGGTTGTCAACTCATTCTCCCTTTTTCATAACTTTATGATCAGTGGCTGACTTTATTTCGTGGAGGCCAACCAGTCCGAGAGTTGGCAGCCCCACGAAAACGCCGGGGGTATGCAATATATCTACATACATTTGTGTAACACTCCACTCCAAGTGAAATGTCATTACGCTAAGCAAGGAGATGAAAGGTGAGATAAGTGCCTCGACAAATGCCGCCGTGATTAATCCTATATTAATGAAGGTATGCAAGTCTGTTTGAAAGATTCTGTCAGCCATTCCATGTGCTAATCTTATCCTAAATTTAGCAAGCATGGACGTACCACACCCACATCGCAGTGAGAGAATTGGAAGTGGAAATCTCTTTTCATATTAATATTCCATCACTCCTAAAGATTTATTTGTTTAGCTCATGTGTAAAAGCTCGTTTCTCCTGATTCTGTGCGAAAACCATCGTTCCGGACGAAAATTGCTCATCAAATTTTTACGAAAAATAGAATTGTTCGAATCAATTTTAGAATCTTGAAAACAAATTACGTTTTTCTGTCTTGGGAACATGCCTCAGTACACAGCATCGACTTTAAAGATACTAAAATGTGGGTCAAAACGGTGAACATTTCCACTGTCCTTGAACTTTAACCGTAGCTCAATGCATTAGCTCAATGTCAGACAGCAAAATTTATAAGTAAGTGTAAATAAAGGCGCCGCAATGGGCTTCCAGATTTGTGAAGTTGGCGTTAGTAGCGCTGCGGTGGCTGCTTGCCGAAACGACCTCCTTGGAATCATTAAAACGGCGGCGATTCCGAGAGACTAATGTTCCGTGATGTCAAGCGTGGAATAATGCGATTATCCAAGGCTGCGCTGGGTCAGCGATGATTGTTCAGATGCACGTTTTCAGCTCGATCCGCCAAAGTGCGCGCTTTTCAGCGCGAAGCCATACTGCCGTGCTAAGGAAAAACGCCGTATGAACCCTCAAGCGTTGCCAAATTTCCTCTGAGAAAACACGAATTTCCTGGTAAATTTATGAATATTTTCCTCTCGATTTTCAGATAATTTTGCACGCAATTCCACCTCAAGTTCCGGAAAATTTCGTGGAAAAATATCCATAACTTTCCTCAAAAATAAACTTTTTATGGGAGGAAATGTGGCAACTCTCGGATGTTCATACGGCGTTCTTCCTTAGCGCGGCAGCATATGCAAATCCATGCCAGGTTAAATAATGGCTTAATTAAATTTTTCCAGCTCACATGCTCTTGAGGAAACCGTCGAATATTAATAGAAACAATCGTCGGTGTTTACCCGGAGTGCAGGTGGGATTGCCCATTTTTTTCTGCGCCCTCGCGTGTCGGCGGGAAAGGTCGACTATGCGCTTTTCTCTTAAGTGGCTTGCTCTAATTTTACATTCATAGTTAAAATGATTAATTTGCCTGAGAGGGACGTGAAGTAGAATAAAAGGTTTTGTCTCACGCCAAAGCAGGCATAAGGCAGTAATCTCGATTTCATGTGTCTTTGGATGAGATTTTTCCCGCAGAAGAACCGGAAACCGTATCATCGAAAAACTCAGAATTGAAGTATTGGTACCACTGCTTCGAGGAGATATTTACGATCGTCAACCACTAAAAAAACTCCCCTCTTTTCTTTTCTTCCTCCTGCTTCTCTCTCGTCCTGCTCATTTTTCTTCTCATTCCTTTCTTTTTTTCTTTTCTTCTTTATCTTCATTTTTTTCGTGCTCATTTCTTCTTTCTCTCATTTTGATCGAACTGAGCAGAAAGAAATCAAAGCCTTTCAAGTTGGAATTAATGAAAGAGGCTTAATATTTTTTGCTCCTTAGGAGGCTCAACATTTCAGATGAAGTTTAATCGCTATTTCAACGTTCAAAATTTTGTTTCTGAACTTTGGATTTTTGACATGCTAAAATTAAGCTGAAGATTTGACACTCCTAATTCATGTTTCGTCCTCACCATTTAATTTAGTTTATTTTAACTTCTTCCTTCTCTTCTTAGTCCTGATCACTTACCTCTCCTCTCCTCCGTCCACGAATGCAACCAATTATCAATTCATAATTGGTTCTTAATTGGATCTATGCCTACCCTCTGTTATTCTGCCGATAACGAGCATTGAATGCGTGTATTAGGGCAGCTCAACATTGCTTGTTTCATAATCCTCAAAATAATCATGTGATCAGGTCACACACACACAGGTTGATATAACAGATTGTTCCCGTCCTGATCGTCCATCTTCATTTTCGACCAAATTCGTGGTCGCCGAATTAGCTTCAATTTTGAGTTAGGAAGAGAAGAGGTGAGGAGCTGCAGAGAGCGATTCTTGCACGATGTGCCTCTTTGACTGGTGATCCTGCGTGCCAGATGACGCTCAACCGACCAAAAGACTAATAATTGCCTCCGATCCCTATTTCCTCTCGATTAATCGCTGCCATGCTTTTCCGGCATCCAGGATCGTTGCGATAACGCTCAACAAATATTGAAATCATCTCCAAGAGTACTTAGTAGCATATTTAATGTGAAGGTAAGGATGCAATAGAGAGCAGGATTAAAATCCTAGTGTGGTTTGGAATTGTTATGCATTCGTTGAAAACTTTAAAATTGTAATATATGGAGCGATTGCGCATTATAAAAGTGCTGTTCTACAACCAGTCAACAATTTTCAATCTCCAACGTTTATCAACCAAGGGCAGAAGCACATGAGCAAAATATTCATTTATGAATCCTCTTCGAATTGTCATTTTTAAGCACATGAATTAAATATTTCGAACTCTTTGTAAGAGTACTTCACACAGACCATAGAGACGAAGCGGGGGTCTCTGGTCAATTCGAGATTTGAAACCGCTGATGCTGTAAGAATTCTTCGAGGTAGAAACAAAAAGGCAGGTGCAGGCTGGAACGAACTTGATGTCTGGAAAATTGTAAGCTGATTTCTCATGTCTCAGCACTCTCGGCACTCTTTTTTTGGTGGATCCGGACTGAAATTTGGTCTCTTTTGCTGTATTGCGTGCCATTTTTCTGTAAATCGGAGTTTTCATCATGACACATCCGAGACGCCATCAAATAACACGCATAAAAAGTTTTAACCATGGCCGCAACTTCCTGTTTTTTTCTTTACGCGCACGGATGCTACGCGATAGAATTCTCTCCACGAAAATTTTGCGGTTCGCGACCTGCGATGGGAACAGGTTCAGGGTTCACGGTTCACGGTGGCCACTACACGGCTCGCCCTCTCAATCAATGTTTCATAGCGGGTTTTTTATTCATGGCTCTAGCTCCCCCTGCCGCATGCCCGTCAAAGCACGGTACAACTTTTCAACATGAGCCCTGTCCTGCGTTTGCGTATGTGCTTTCTAGAGCTCACGTAAGAATCAAAGTAGGTCCTTCCTCATAAGAGCAACAAGCGACTATAAATTGGAGTATAACGGGAGGCTCGCCTCTGAACCGCCGCATAGGTGTAAATTAAAGTTCGTGTGCGGGAAATCGATTATTCAACTTCGATTATTTGCAAGCTCCTAAATGTGTTACGTGAACCATTAAGCGATTACGTGTCTCGATTGCAATTAGTCGCAAATCTTCGAGCGGATTTATGTTCGTAACATCGATTTAGGTTTATTATATCCTATGAAATGGATGACTACTTGCATGAGCAGCGATTCAAAGGCGAAACACATCTGTGTAGTTATAATGAATGACGCCAACTTTTGATTTAAATCAACGCAACGGTTTTGCGGTCGGTTCGTCTGAATCCCATGTTTTGAAAATGTCTCAAGATGATGATATTTACGATAGGTTTGAAGATTTTTCTCTTTTAATTTTCACAAAATTTCTGTTATTATTTTTAATTTGCTTTGTGTATTATTTGTTCCCGAAAATACTTACAGTTTAGATTCGCTGTAAATAGTATTTTTCTTATATGATGCCTTTTTTCCTATGAAAAAAAGGTAAATGCCCTAATTTTTTCGCTCGATTCAACGTCGAAAGGCATTTTTGGGTCAAAAGACCCCCATACCTCCAAACATGTCTTTAAATTGTGACGTTCAGATTTTCCACTAGGATTCAACCTTAAATTATTAGCCTCAGTTTTTTGAAGCTGTATTTTCACGCGCGAATTGTACCTTCGGTAAGAAACTATTGAGTATTTTTGACCGAAAATTTCACTGTTTTGCCTCTTATTATACGCATAAAAAGCAAACTTTGATTCTGAAATCGCGGTTTCATATTCTTGCGAAGAAATTGGGTTATTTCAATCTAAGAATTGACGATTAACATGACGCTGAAATACAATTTTTGAATTTTTCACACTAATGTCGTAGTACTGACTCACACTTACAGCGAGCTTTTGAAAGCTCCGAACCCGGGAAAGGCACTATGTCAGTCGTCACCCCCGGGCAGAGGCACAGCTCTCGATCACTCACGACCCGACATGCAACTCTCATCGGCGCTCAGCATGACCGACAAATCATCACCCAGCGTCAACGGACCGTCCTCACCGACTCACCTAACTCAACCGCCCATGACGTGTCAACCGCATGATCTCGTAGGAGGCTCCATCGTCCTCTCACGTGCCATTTGTTTCGGCGACGACAGATCCGATTCGTGTGCCCGCGGCCTAAAGACCCTATTGCCACGTGGGGCAGTATACTCAATTGTCCTGAAGTTCTCACAAAAATAAAAGCCACGTCTAACCTTTTTATTTTTGGTGTTTACAGAAGTTAGGAGTCTGCTCAAAGACAATTTTTATATTTTAGAAACCCTGCATTGATAATTTGAGCATTACGATCGGCTGGGGAAAAAGGTAAATCAACGCTACTTTTAGCCTAGTGATGGTTTATGAGCAACTTATTGAGTATGAAGTCAAGTAAAATTCGCCTAATGATGACTGATGAATGTTGGAGTGAGCACTTTTCTTGGCGAGTTTTTGCAAATTTGGTTAGGGCTGCTACACTAATTGCTTGACTCTTTGGTCATCAGGCATCACGAGACGAATTTTAGCTTTGACTTCCAAAGTAACGTTGACACTAAGAAGAAGATAACAGTGCAGGGTTTCAATAATATTTTGTCTCTGAATTTGCAGGTCTTCTCGAGTTGGAATACGGCAGGAAAACTAAAATCCTGGTAAAACTAATTTCCCTCTGCAAAATCGGAGACAAAATTATCCAAGCCATCGTTTACAGAGAAATCTTCGGCAAGACCCCCAGCAACGAATGACCCTACAAGAGGTCTTATATTCATCCACTAATGGAACCATGCCAACCTCATATGGACACACTTTTATCCGAAATTAAATGAACAGGGTTATAAAGTACAGCAACTTGTGAAGAAATGTCAGGTCACAACATTTCGGCCAGATCCACCCGGTCGCTTGGCAAATTTGGCGGCAAGGGCGAGCATCTGCCGGACAGCCAAAAGGTCTCGGCGGAACGAATGCGAAAATACGGAGTGGGGCCCGTAATTATCGCATGCAAAAATTATGCGCGGAGTAATAATCATGGCTGCATTTTAATCACTGTCTGCAGCGCCCCCAGCCTCATTCCCAGCCCCATCCCCCCGCCGACCTCCCAGAGCTCGCACCGATGCGATGCGACGCGACGTCAGGACGTTACAACGGTCGACACAGTCCTCGTCGGCGTCGCCGGTCATCCGGAGGAGTTCGACACTTGTACCGCCCTGCAACCGAACGATGTTGCCGTTTTTGCGAGAATTTCGGGTTTTATTCCCGTGAAGAATGGGCGAGTATTGACTGAAGTGGCAACTTTCGGGCGGAATAAAACGTGAGGTAACAACCCGCATGCAACGGCTCTTAAAAGGTATACGTAAGACGGACGTAGTGTTTTACTATTTGCTTTACATTCTGAACAGCATAATGTTGTGGTGAAGAGAGACATTTTGTCGTTGCTATAGGGATTGTAATTTCATTTTCGTGTTGCAAAATTGTGACTTACGAATCGTATTTTTATCAGGGAGCTACTGAGCATTGTTCATGAAGAATTTTCGCTAATTTTTCGGAATAAAGTGCTCGGAGGACATGTCATAGAATCGTGGTAAAATTTTAGGAAAAATAAAATCTTGAAATTTCACATGAAATATTTCATGAAACTTTAGATATTCATGAAAGATATTGATAAATACCGGCTCCTATTTATGTTTCGCAAAATGTGAAAATTGTAAGATTTGTATGTTTACGTGCAGGTTGCATACTCTAGCCCCATATAAATATGAAATATTTCACTGAAATTTCCAACCTTTCATTTATTTCTTACGTTCCACGCCACCC
Source organism: Bemisia tabaci (assembly GCF_001854935.1). Classification (NCBI taxonomy): domain Eukaryota; kingdom Metazoa; phylum Arthropoda; class Insecta; order Hemiptera; family Aleyrodidae; genus Bemisia; species Bemisia tabaci. The sequence goes on from NW_017548003.1 coordinate 4,689,855, forward strand.
TGCGCAGAATTCAAACATATGCGCAGAGTTCCTCTCTATATCAAGCCTTATTTCACAGTTTCGCAAACGAAAGAACCTAACCCCACTCCAAAGTTGTAAAATCGCCTCAGACAATTCAATTTCCACGAAAATATGACTGCCCTAATTATTTTCAAAAGTTTTACTTATTACTAGGAAGAATGAGGAGGAAAATCCGTGAATTTCCTCAGAAATGCCATCGGATTCCTCGTAAAAGTACCTCTGAATGAATGGGAGCTTTAAAGCGTTGAAATGTAAAAATTCGTTCGTTCTTTCGCTCGAACAGGTCGATTGGACCGGAAGTTAAACGGAACAAGACAAGAGATGGTGAAAAGCAGCTGGTTGGTGTTTAACCTTTGAGTAAACATAATCAACGGTTTAACCAGAGTTGACAGAACCAGCACTCGATTGCTTCTTGCTCTCGGAAGAGCACACTGACGTTACCTTTGCTCGGTGCCATCGGCTGAGCAAATCCTAGAGTATCTCACGACGGATAATATCGGAGTCCCGAGTCGATGGATTGCGTAATGCGGCAATAAAAGACGCAGGGGCCTTAATTGGAAACTCGGTCTCAGTGGTTAACATCCCGTATCGGGAAATGATGGCTCGGCGGGAACAAGGGAGTGTGGTAGGAGCGAATCGCCAGGAAATGGAAAGTCTGCGTCTCAGGTTTTCCAGTCACGATGTTACGGGTATGCTGCGGGTAGCGATGTATCGAAAGCTCATGAAACGACTCTTCGCTGAATCGAAAGTCCTTTTATTTCAACCGGAGTCCCCCTTTGTTGAGATGCACTGCTAAGGGAGAACGCCGTATAAGCCTCTAGACGTTTTCAAATTTTCTCCCAAAAGTCCTGTAACAGCGACCCAGGAATCGATGAGAAACTAGTGCATGTGCGTTGTAAAACTACTACTATTTTTGTCAAGGTAGATATTTTGCACAGACAGGTTGCCGAAGAAGGTCCTTGACTGGGTTCCTCCTGGGAGAAGACGCAGAGGGCGCCGAATGAAAGGTTGGAGGGAAGGGATTGAAGCGGAAATGTTAAGGTGCTCAATCCCCCATGATTTGTGGTTTGAAAGAGAGCAGTGGAGGTTAGGAGTCGTAGAGCGCGAGGGAGTGCTGTAAAGCGACTTATATGTATGTAGATATTTTGCAGATTTATCGTTTTCGAAATGAGAAAAAAAATTGGACCCCTGTTGATAATTGATGTTGATTATATGTAGTCCAAATTCATCGGAAAACTAAATCGGATTATAGCAACAAGATTTTCACTGGACAATGATACAGCATGCATGAATCTATTCAAATCATAAAGCAGAGGCATCAGATATAGAAAAACATAAATTTATTCTCATTTTTAGCACGGAGGAAGGTCATGTAAATGTTTGGATCCAGTTTGATAGAATAGCTGTAATTGTTGTCAATAGTATTTAGTTTGATCCAAAAGCAGGCACAAAACCTTTCACGATACCCTGAATGAGCAAAAATCGATTTTTATCGATTAATCAATACTCACTCAGGGCTGCTATGACGCCACGTCTGACTGTATGAATCGAAAATCAAAAGCGAGGAAGGTAATGAAAGGTTGCGGAGCATCGATAAGATCTAACGTAACAATTTAAAATCCTCCACTGTCCCGGGCTGGCTCTTCTAATTGAATACTTCCATGCAATTATGAGATCGGTGACGAGACAGAGAAGAACCACTATCTTGTCAGATTGTCCTCAAAATTAATATTTACTCGCAGTATTAATGAAAGAATCCGCGTTTTATAATCGAACTTTGCCCACATGGGTTGGCTGCTCCACTAGAGTTGCCAATCATACCATTTCGAGAGTTGATAGTGTTCTGTTGAAACCTGCAATGATCAGTCTTCACACCGGGAAAAAGAGAAAAAAACTTTATATCGGTACTCCTAGATAAATCTTGTGTATTCACTAGAAAAAAATCACTTCTGGATGTCTCGGAATCAGAGTCCAGACTCTTAAAAAATTTGACAGGAAAAAATACTTAGTCAGAAAAAAATATCAGTCAGATTTTTGCCTGAATCGAGAACCAGCATCCTAATTTAATCGGATTTCTTTTTGATTCAAGCAAAAATCCGATGGAATCAAGAGTATTTTTTCTTGTCAATTTTTTTAAGAATCTGAACTCGAATATAAGTTGACTTATCACCCAATTTTTCAATTTAGCCACTCATGTTTCAGTTCATCAATGGGGTCGCTCTCTTTGCCACAGAAACGAGCAATATCGCGGTTTTTAGTTCAGTAGAAAAATAATAATGAGATCCTTCGATTCGCCGATATGGTACTCCTCAAGATATCAATCTTTGGATTTCAAAACTGAGGACATCATCATGTGTTATGAGGGATTGAGGTGTGATGTCTTTGTAATCCTTATTTGGCACATGGTGCTTTGACTGACCTTATTTTTCACTCACTGTCTATCAGATTTAACCAAAAAACACGTTTCTGTATTAAGCTGAACTGCCTCTTTGTCCTTGGAGTTAAGAGCTGTTTTTTCGAAAAACACACTGATCTCGCTTTTCCGTAAGTTTGGCACCCTCGGCCGAGCCCGGGGCGATCATTTTGAAACGAGTCATCAACCCGAAGACGTCGGTCTGCTTTCGCTCGCCGCCGTGGAAATGGCTCATTTGGCCCGATAACACTAACCTTTTAGCGTGCTTTTCGCTCTTTTTGCGCAAGGGGCGTCCATTATCCCTTACTTTGTCCAAGCTCTGAGATGCACTGCGGCGGAGACCTTGCGCAGTGCGACCTTCGATGCGTGCGATTATTCTTGAACTATAACCATGGTGTCGAGCTCCCCTCCAGCTATCGCTGGACAGAATGACCTGAAACTGACTTAGAGAAAATACCAAGTTTTCAATACACTGGTTTGAGTTCTACTCCAACCGTGCCGTATTTCAGGATTCTCCACCAGTGTATGTACGAGTTTTAAGGAATTCAACTCCGAAAAAACATACATAAATCTTTAAATTCGTCATCTATAAAAATGAAGTTGAATTCTACTTTTCGCCTTTGCGCCTTTGCGCCTTCGATATTTGGCTTATGCAATGAGGACATCCTTAGAGCTCAAATAGTTGTATCTAAGCGTATTCACCGATTAGGTACGGCTGAAGTGCTCCGCCGCGATACTTAAAACGCCTTCAATTACTGCGTATGCAAAACGGACGACCTTTAAGCTCGAATAGTTGCATCCCTGGCTTTTCGTCGCCATAGCACAGCTGGAGGGCGCTACTGTAAAGGTAACTAGAACGTTTTCAGTTTTTCAAATGTAAAATCGATCACCACATAGCAGTAATATTTGCTTTCAAAAGTCTCTATCAAGAACTCCGTTTTTCCTAATTTTGCGGATGTAATTTTCCACCCAACATCAATGGTTGCTCGAGATAGTAGCAATAATCCAATAATTAGTGAGATCCGCTCGTAGAAAAGTTCCCTCCCATACGTCTGTATTAAATGGGAAAAAGTCTATAGAAGGTTCCAGTTCGCCCACGAAAAATCAGCTTTGATCTAATATGCAATGCACTTAAATTCCCTATGTTTGCGACCGATGACGTTCAGTTTTCCTCGGAATAATTTAGACAGCTCTGTATTGAAAACCCAACCGGAAAAAATTCCGTTTTTGATCGTATCTCGAATCATTTATGATACGATCACTGTACAAGCATACATACAACTTCCGTATCCGAGAGACACCCTCGAACTTTAGCGATGACATTATCCAGCTGCACCCCGCCAAAGGTCAACCTCCACTTCGGTAAGCTTTTGCGACTCAACAATGCGATTCACGCATACACCCACGCACGCAGCCTATAATCCATACATCATCTCCACCACTCTGAAAGACAAGTGGATCACTCGAAGCGTTACCACGTCACCCTTGCCGTGCGTTCCGACGTTTGATTCGACGTGAAACGTCGATGTGTCGCCGGTCCCGTCCGCGCGGCAGACGGACGCAGCGGAACTTCGTCCCACGCCGCGTCCCGTACTGCGTTTTCCGGTGTTGTTGCCGTCGATCGAGGCTCATTTAATTCGTGTTTGCGAACACTTGAATAAATCCATATTTCCAGCCCGGCCACAAACACTTGAGCACACAAACACGCAGCCGTGATAGACTTCGGCTACAAACAACGACACCGCGTTGCGAGATGATGGCGACAATCGTTACTTTTCCGGTCGACGTTTTGGCCCTTCCTCGCACCCATAGACAACGAAAAAAATTTAGAGCTGTTTTGACTCTGATTATCTCCAGTATGGAAGCTGAGAGCTTATTATTGAAATTGATAGACAAAGCGATAGATAGAGAAGACACGACGAAAATGGAGCGATTCAGGGAAAGAATTCCAGGTATCCAGAGGAGGAAATGGAGGCGGAAACGCGGGTGTTTTAGACTAAAGAGGTGGATGATGGACGAAATACTTCTTCTTTGTCCTCAATGTGTATCGCTTTGTCTATTAATTTCAATATTCCGGTGGATCAAAATGGACTACAGGCCTAAGTTAGATGGGCTAGAGAAATTCTGGTATAAGTTTTTTTTTTTGACCTAGCTCCCGTGTTAGAGATAATTTCGAGTCGAATATGTTGAAACGGACATTAAAAAATAATCCTGATTTCATATCATATCATGCAAATTTTGAGTAATGGAATAACATACTCTCAAACTTTAATGAAAATGATATAAATTTGGAACTTGTAAATTTTGAGGTATGTCGAGTTTTCCCAAAATTTCATACGCAATTTTGAGGAAACAATGCTTTCAGGTTTGCAAGTTCCAAATGCATGTCAGCAAACTTGGCAAGTCGCAAATAGGGGAGGATAAAGCAAATAGAATATTTGTATGAATCATTTTGTAAAATACTAAATTCCTTTGAAATCTATTTTTGAACTTAGAAAGTCTTAATGATATTTGTTCAAAATTTTGGTGAATCCATCTGTTAAAAATTGAGAGGTTTTATGGCGACGTGCATCTCACTTGGAGTGATGGATCATTAAAAAGCGAACACAGAAACACAAAAATCTGAGTAGCAGATTAAATGGGAAAAGTTTGTGAACTGCATTTTTCATTTTTGTGTCATAAACATAACTGAGGATAAAATAAAAAACTTATTGTACGGAGGTAAACTTTATGATTTTTCCGAGGGTAAACCAAATAGCAACGAAAATGGACAAGTTATGAAGACTATTAATTTTAAAATTGCGTCAGAACTCCTGCCAGTAATGAGACCCGCGACGAAAACGCTAGAGCCCAGAATTTTTCGAAATGCCTCTTACTTCACAAGAGTGTTTCAAAATAGTCGTTAGACGACCTCTTAAGAAAACGAGACGAGTAGAGAAAGTGAGCTACACACGCAAAAGAGCTCCTTAATGATAACGGTAATTAGGAATATTCGCCGTAACAAGTAAAATAGATGTAAACTGGAGGAGTAAGTTAGGTAACGATGCGAACGCCAAACGCTCATGATCATTGAATCAAAAGTACGGCTCTTGTGTTTTACTAAATCGAATAAGTAAATAAATGAATCATAAAGCAAAAAAAAAAATTGCAAAAGAATGAGTCAAATAAGATTCAGATTAATTTCGATTTTAAAATTCAGGCATAGAAAATGCCGAAATGGCCACATCAGATAATAATTATGAGGTATACCTTCTATACCTGTTTTCTAGGTTTGCAGTATGGGCCTCTACACAAGGCATGAACAATCAATAAACGTCACTTGTTTTCTCTTCAACATTGTCACTGGAAAAAAAAACACATTGGATCTAGAGTCCAGACTCTTAAAAACATCGACAAGAAAAAATACTCTTGATTTAATCGGATTTTTGCTTAACTCAAGAACCAAGCCTCTTAATTTGAGCGGATTTCCTTTTGATTTAAGCTTAGATCTGATTGAATCAAGAGTCCATTTTCTTGTCAATGTTTTCAAGAGTATGGAGTCTAGATCCAATGTGTTTATTTTCCAGTGATACGTAAAAAACGATTCATACTATTGAAGTTGTAGTCCAATTGTAATCGTTAATATCTCGTTCCAGAGTTGATTTCCAGATCCCCCGTTGTGCGATTCATTTTCCCGTACAATTTTGAAGCGAAACCAGGTGGTCTAGTGCTTTGATTCGCACGTTGTGCAGAAGCCCATTGTACACCTCATCCTCATCCATTTTCGCACAGTTTGGCACTCGCGACTAAATATACCGTGGCGCATCGCCCAACGGTATGTGGTCATGTTACGCCTCCGAACTCCGAAGACCGAACTAACCTTTGTCCTTTCAGGTTCGTTACGGGGCTTTGAAGGGGCTCGTTTCTTTGCACCCAGTTCAAACATGTCCCGAAATAGGAGGGCCGCGAATCTGCGATAAAAATGTGCGCACATCCGATTTGCAATCCGTGGTCCCGTTTTGGCTTATCGAAACGGAACGTCTCGAAATGGACATGGTGGGAGCTATAATCGTGTCCATTCATAGCCGCGACAGATGGGACAATAACACGACTCGTCTCATAGAGTGTGTCTATTCCTCGCTATTCTCAATACCATCCTTTGTTTGGATTTTTAACCGGGGTTTATCAAACTTCTAAGACGCGGGGTTGCGAAAATTAGAGACTTCTAAACACTGGAAAAAAACACATTGGATCTAGACTCCATACTCTTGAAAACATTGACAAGAAAATGGACTCTTGATTCAATCAGATCTAAGCTTAAATCAAAAGGAAATCCGCTCAAATTAAGAGGCTTGGTTCTTGAGTTAAGCTAGATTCTGATTGAATCAAGAGTACTTTTTCTTGTAGATGTTTTTAAGAGTCTGAACTCTAGATCCAATGTGTTTTTTTTCCAGCGTTTAAAAGGTGGAAAGTGAGAGAAAATCTAGCAATTTTGAATACAGTCAAGATTTTATTGTATTTTATTTTATTTTATTTTTTTTTTGTAAAGGCAGAAAAAGTAAACAAATGTCAAAATTTTACAAAACTTTACTACGAAAATTTGCATCGTGGACATGACAGTAAATGAAATAATTTCGCCCATTACGGTATGTTTTTTCGTCATGTGCGGAAAAAATCGCTCTCATAACCATATTTTGACCATTTACACAAAGGGAGATTAAGTGTCTTATCTCCTTTAAGAAGGGATCATCCATAGCAAAAAGATTTTTCTTGTACCGGTACGACTAGTAATGCTCTACAAACCAAATTCTTTCCGCGTTGAAAGTGACATGCCCGCTCAAAGTTGACAGTGTGGATTCGACTGATTTTGTACGAAATATATTAAGATCAACCCTATTTTATGCAGATAAGAGAGGTGAAAGTTGTCTTTTCCAGAAAATTGAACCACATTTTGCAATTAGGAACTACAATTTTTGGCTCAGCCTAGAAACAACGCATGCACCACTCCTTCCATCACGCACATACATATTCATACGGATAAGTTGAAAATTGTGGTTTCTAATTGCAAAGTGTAGTCCAATAATAAATTGATCCATGCAATTACATTTCTTTGTTGACACGAACCCAGCCATCATGATTTAATACGAGGATGACATAATTGCTGACAACGTGTCAAAGCGAGTGTCAACCGCCCTCGTCACCACCCCTTTAGAAAGCCGACCACTCAAAGCGCAAAGGCGCAAAATACCGGCGTGGGAAAAGTTAGAGTGGGCTGCGGTGGAAAAATTCAGTCCATTCGTACCGGCGCGGCGCGTCAAAACGAGTATTTTGACATTTCGGCTGTGGAGGAGAGCTTTTGTGAGTGGAATGCCGTAATTTCGTATTCTACCCTAAGGAAACACGCTGAATGAACTTTCGATCGTTGCCACATTTTCATTACCTAATTTTCAAGGAAAGTTATGAATATTTCTCTACAAAATTCTAAGACGACATCTAATGAACTGTGGATGAACTTGTGCGAAAAATGCAATGTACATGAATCTTTAAAGAAAACTGGGTTTTTATCCGTGGAAATTCTGCAGTGCAGATAAGAGTGAATGATCTATTATCGATTTTTCCTCATTTGAAGCTATGGTAAAGAATCAATCATAAAGGCGTTCGTTGCGAACACTCTATTTATCGATCCTTTTCCATACGTTTAAATGACAAATTCATCAATGTATCGCAAAGCACGCCACGTTACTGAAATTCTGCAACAGCTGATCGTTCATACGGCATTTTTCCGCAGCACGGCCCTATTCTTCCGTGCTAAGGAAAAACGCCGTATGAACATTGGAAGGTTGTCAAATTTCCTACAGTAAAATGTTTATTTTTGAGGAGAGTTATGATATTCTTGTATATCTCAATATTCTCTCTTTGAAATTCTCAGATAACTCAGATCTGATAGCAAATAAAATTCTCTGACAATCCGGAAGAAAATAGTCACAGATTTCCATGGAAATCCGTAATTTATGAAAGGAAATTTGGCTACGTCTGAAGGCTCATGCGGCGTTTTTCTCATCCGCGGAAAAGGTCGGGCCGATAACCATCACTCGACGAACGCAAGCGTGTAACATCAAATATTCACGATCGCTGTCGTGCATGACGTTACACCGTATCGATGACGTCACATCTACGGAGAGGGTGGCGATGACGCGTACTTTTGTTCCGTAGCGCATCGAGAACACGTGCGGAACTGCGGAAAATGCGGAACCGTGAATGGGTTTTTATTTACGTACCGTATATTTATGAATGTCGCATACGCGCCGCCGAATGCAGTTTTGATATACGGATGTGAAAATTGATGAAAGAGGAGATAGAGGGAACCGTAGTCGCGCACATCTGGTTATTCTCACATTTAATTTATTTTCAGGAATAAAATCTTCAGGAAGGAAAACTTTACCGGTTCTTTGGTGCAAACGTTTTTCAGAGAGTAACGTCGAATGTGTTTTTTCCCGTTGTACATTTTTAAGACTCTTCTTTTTTTCTACGGAGCATTGATGTTGACAGAGAAAAAATGTATTACCAGGTGGCCCGCCCTCTGGCCGCTAAGTGGTTCAACCCCTAAATGGTGCTTCGCGCCCTCTAAGGCCCACTTCTCGAGCCCTCGTGAGTTAATGTAAATAGAGCGAGCTCATCTAAGGGAGGAGCTCCTATCGATAACCGCCGTGGCGTGGGGTTAATTGCGATGTATCGATTGTTATGCCATTTAAACCTATGGTAAAGAATCTATTATTAAGATGTTCGCCGAGAACACCCTGTTTATCGATCCTTTTCCATAGGTTTAAATGACATAACAATCGATGTATCGCAATTCACGCTACGTCACTGGATAACCGCAAAAATCATGAAAATACTCGTAGGCTCGGTAGATCTATAGAACTCAATTTGACAAAAAGATCATTTACATCGGTTATACGGGAGAATTCACAAAAATACTTCAGTTATATTTCCATAATTTGAATAGAGCAGGCTCATCGAGGGACTATCACTTGTCAACAATAGCAATAATCATGGAAATCAGTCCAGTAGAACGGTAGAATAAACCGTGCCCAAAAAATGAACATTTAGGGAGTCTGAGTGCTCATTGTTGTGCTGGGTTTGGCCTTTGTTGTCTGTTGAGTGGCAAATCAAAGAAAACAACGGACGGTCGAAGACCTAGCATGAATTGTGGACCATTTTTGTATTAATTCTCCGAGAAAACTTCAAAAATTGTCTTTTTTTATTCAATTTAATGATTCAACATGCCCCACGTGAACAATTCGTTTAAACACACGAATCGTAAATAAGGGTGGGTCGAGAAAGACGAGGTTGGTGAAAGCTAGTGCAACCAATCGAGAATTCTTGGAATTTTTTCTGGAACTTTTAATTAACTTACATTATTAATTAAGTAATTATTGTTTCATACCCTAAAATCTGAGAGGTGAAAATGTGCCATATGTATTTGAGAGAATCACACATGCAGGTATAGACTTAACAGCTCATCTCAGAGCCATCCCCGATTATTACCAGGGACGAGGCCTTGAGTAACCCTTCCTCGGTCAAACCTAACTTTATTACACAAGATCACCACTTTGAATTGATGACAGAAGGGGACCTCCAGTTTTCGATGAAACACCGCGCCTTCCTGCATGTTGCCCTTAGCTCTTCAAGGTTCTTAATATCACCCAAGATCAACCCCTTCGACCCTGATCACTCATTTGCTCTCCCAACGTCCTTAATATGCGTAACTTGTTTGTGAATATCGGAAACCCCAATAAACTTCGAAACGATCGCCAAAATTCCTCGCGGTGGTCGTTTTTCACACGGTTGGTCCCAACGGTCGTTCGAGGCGCTAAAGTGTTGTCAATTACTCGGTTTAATGACGCCAGCCGTGGGGGTGTGTGAGTGTCAGAGTCATTAGGGAAAGCTGTGTGCTTCGAGTTACGTCATTTGTCCGCTTTATTAGAGCCGTAATTTCGAGCCTGTTTACTCTGGAAAACCGTCGACTGTTGTCGTCAAGCCGGGCGTTTCGCGTAAAGAAAATACTCGGAGTTGATCTCTCATTCTGCGGTGTGGGTTTGTAACCACTAACCCTTTTTTCCTCCAATGAAACCCTGTATAGCTTCATTTCTCTCGTCGCTGCTCCTTGGCCAAAATTTGATTACTTTATGCTCAAAATGAGTAGCCTTTGTTGTTTTATCAATGTAATTATCCGTGGAGAAAGGAACCTCAGTAAACGGAGATGTAATGTTTTAGAGCAAGATCGGATGAAGTTTGGTCCAAAGTTGAATTTTGAGTTTGTAACTGAAAGCTCTCTTTAATTTACTGAAGAAAAATTTAAAGGCCAATAGAAGACGTAAAGTCTTAATTTCCCCCCAAAAATGTCCGACGAACTCCCAGCGAGCCGAAAAATACGAGACGATATGCTTCTTGAATGTTCAAAAAGCGGATGATCCTACACGGCAATCTATGATACAAATATTTTAACTCTGGTGTGAGCGGTGAAGTATCGCGCGAAACTGAAGGCGTTTTCGGCCTTCTTAAGAATTTCGACTGAGCCAAGAAGCTGAGGGAAGTTGTAAAGTTATGTAAACACGGTTTAAGTTGATAGAAATCCTATCAGGGGGAAACAAAGTATTCGAATCGTATTGCACGCCCAGAATTCCCATAATTTCCGAAAAGGCATAAAAATTTTAATGTCATGATATGAGAGACTGCAACAGTGTTTTATCGTCTATGGCAGGTGCGAGTATAGCTATTCGACGAATGCTTGATTCATCCTGATTCAACACCACGCACACTTTCTGGTGCCCATTGCCATAGGTAAAGAATGCACAACAAAAGATTCCCGGAATAGGCTGTCGGCATTTCACTCCAATTTGCCCCTCTCAACGTTGAAACGTTAAGCACCACCTGAGAAATGAAACTCATTATTCTCCCCAGTGGCTGTCTTCCGTCGATATTGCAGCAAGGTTGTCGCGATGTTCACCGAAAAGTGTCGTTGCGTGAATTCCATAGGTATATATCACGCTCGCCTGGCAAAATCGCAGACAGCATTGCCAATTTTAGTGTAAAAATCGATTACAACAATGGGCTTTTTCAAGTTCAGACGAGAGCCCATAATTTTTTGCTACTAGACGGCGACCGTGTTTCGCAGTCGCAAGATGGTCTTGTACGCACGCGCGGAGACGCGGCGCTTGACAAAAGAATCCGGAAAAAATAACGGCCTGCACTGAAGAACTGAAGACGTTAGGGGGTCACAGGCGGCACATTTGCTGCACGTTGCCAGATTTATGAAATACACTGGGCAAGTTGACTGCAACTCGGTAATTCGTGCCTGCAGATACTTGGATCCAACACGATTTTATGACCTAATAACCGGGTGTAGTTTCAAAATTTGGTGCGAATTTTCAGCGGTTGTTCGGCTTTTTCGTTAAGTTTTCAGGGATCAGTGGGTAAAAGTGTAAAATAGAACAGCAAGAGGTAGTGCTGGAATTATGATCAGATTATTTTTCAAATATGGAGCTACTATTTAATTTTGGGGGTAAAGTTTGCGATTGTTTTATTTTTGCTCACTGTATTGTGCCTTTAGGTTGCTCGATTTTAGTCGCTCCAAAAAATTATTCCAATCTCGGTCCTCATGTCGGTAATCTTGAAACTCAACATAAAATTGCGTGGTGATCTAATCCCAGTCGGTGGAATGTTCTGTGTCCAGTGTTTTTTACCCTTTTTTAAATTAAAATAAAGCGGGAATTAATGTAATTCATTAATATAACTAATAAGGTTATAATAATAATAATAATTTTAAAATGGTAAAAATTTTAGCCTTTTTTTACTCTTGATTGTATTTTTTTTTCGATTTTGAAGCTCTAAATCTATGACACAGTTTTTTAAAAAAATCGGAGGAAGGAACATCTTAAGTCAGCATAGATTTTTTCAGTCAAACACCAATCTGTACAAAAATTTCCTCGTCATCAGTTGAAACACCCCTTCCAGCCTTTCAGCGTTTTTAAAATTTTAGTTCCATTATACCCGCACGTTTTTAACTATTCCCTCTCGTAAAACACTGCAGCTGTCTCGCCTTTCAAAAAGACCCGCCCAATCCGGCAACGTTTTTCTAGACCAAGATCAACCCAGGAGTCGCGAGTCCCTGATCTGCCTTTTTCTTTATTAATGCACCCTCCTTTGATTTCGGCCGGATTCTCAGGGGTCAGACAAAGCGACTCCACCTTGTCGCGCGCCTCGCGTCTCGCCTTTTTTCGCGTCTGGAAGCCCCAAGACACGGCCACGTTGCCACATCGTCCCAAATAACCCGCATTTCAACGACACAAGTCACTGTAAAATATTAGAATTCCTCGCTAAATCCGGTAACGCCGAGACCTTTTGGTTGTCTCCGTAACCGACTCCCAGCCCACTTTCGTAATCTTTTCGCCTCCCAATTCCGAAGGCAAAAGGTCCTGCCTGTGCGTCTCGCCTCGCGGTTGAACGAAATCCAACCTGGACTGCAAAAAATAAATAAATAGCGTGACGCTGTACCATTCGCAGGCCACAATTCGAACTGTGTTGGGGTTTCGGATTCGTTTAGTGCGTTCGTTATTTCGCACGAATTTTGAGGAAGTTGGCTCGCGGTACTCTCCTGTTTACCTCGCGCTAGAGGGGCCTAAAATGACCTTGGTGCTCCCTCCCCCACTCCGGTGCGAGACTATATCTAAATACATCATGAAACTGTATCATTTATTTTACAGTAGAAAAGTTTTGCTGGAGACGTGTTAAAGCTACATTTGAGAGCCAAACAAACTCGTCAGGGCAAACTTGTTAGTTAATCCCCCTCTCAGCTCTTTTTCAAAATATTCATATCACAAGCCGAGTTTCATGAAATTATTCTCCTACACGTGTGCTGAATTTAATTTGTCATCAAATTATCCTCGACCACTTAGTCGGTACTAGATCGTTATGTTTTTTAACAAAAGGTAAACCTGGGTATGATCTCGTCAAAACATTCACTCTCACAAATGTACACTCTAGTTTAACCGTCGAGTAACGGAGCAAGTCTAGAAGAAAGGTTGGACATGAATATGTGTAATTTTCTCCAAGGACGACACTTCTGTTAAGAGACGAAATAAACATTGAAATTATCAGTCTTTATCAAAAGTGTCATGTGTAACCTTTCTTAAGTCCTCTTGCACAGAGCGTCTTTGTTCATCAGTGTCAAGGCGTGAATGATCAGTTATCGATTTTTCCCCATTTGAACCTGTGGTAAAGAATCGATTATTAAGATATTCCTTGCGAACACCCTGTTTATCGATCCTTTCCCACAGGTATAAATGGTAGATCAATCGATATATCGCGAAGCTTGCCACGTCACTGGTCTTTATCCTGCCTGAAGCTTGCAAACTGCACATAACTGTTAACCTCGCATCGCAGACCCTGATTTAACTCTGGGAGGGGAGAAGTAAATTCTGTATTAATCTCGCTTATTTCACTTATTTTTTAAATGAAGACATAAAAGGCCCGCCGTGCAAATCGGAGACAACTCGGGAAAAAATGTTTACTTGTTTGGAAAAGTCTCAAAGCTACCGATTTGCGGCTCGAGAAAAAGAGGAAAACGTCGAAACTCGCACAAAGGGAGGCCGCGAGGGAATATTCTGTATTTAAATTACATCGTTAATCCGTAAAAGACTATACGGAGCCTGCAACTTTAGTTGCGGTTTGTTTGATGAGAGGTGCTGCGTGGATTCTCCGCTCCAGTGAGCAGCTATTGCGGCTCTTATGCGACGCGTGCTTCCGAGAAGTTGTGCATTTTTCCACAACATCAACTGCGATTATTAAAAGCTCAAACTCACGCCATATCCAGGCTCGTTGGCTCCTAGACAATGTTATGAAGGGTTTTAAAGTTGCTCTTCAATGTTTAATTTCAAAGTTCTGCTCGTCAAGATACCTAGCGCTAAAATCAGTTTATCTGTAATTGAATTTCTCTGGTGAAGGACGAATGTTTCTGCAAAGTTCAAATTTTTCCGTATGATGAATTTACAGCCAAAATCGCAATTCCTCGAGACAACCATAACCTGTAAATGAACGATACATCATACTATTTTTCATTATATTGCTTATTTTTGGAATTAATCTTAAGTTTCCAAAATGAGCCGATTTTCGTTCTTATTTTCAAGCTCTTACTCAAATTTTACCATGTTTTTCAAGTGAGTTCCTAAGAAAACGTCTCAAATTTTCTAAATTTATCAGTGGTACTCAACACTTTCACTTCTCATACTTCACATTCCACCCACCATTTGCACAGCAACTTTCGAATAATTTCAAGTTTCACCTGCCAAGTGTCAGAACGGGTCCCGCGGCATTCTCCCGGGTTTTCCTCAAAAAACAAAACCGCACGAATAATGAGCCATAAAGTCAACTTGTGTATACAGCTCCGATCCGTGTAACATCGACAATTTATCTAATAGATGCACCGCCTAATTGGCCCCAGTGTCGAATCTCGGACGGTCCCACCCTGTTCCTACGATGCTCCGCTCCGAAAGTTTCGGTCTTGTCAACTTTTTTAAGTTTTTTACTTAACTGGTTAGTCCACTCGACTGCGACATGATTAATTAGTGAAGTTCGACGGATCACCGACACCTGCCGAGAACATGTCCAAGAAAAAGGTTTTAATTCTGGTTTTTTCCCCTTCCTTTTCTATTTCTTTTTCTCGTTTTCAAAATTTTTCTCGTTATTCTATTGAGTTCCATCTTTGCTTACTTTTATTTTCTCAACGTACGTGTCCGTTTCTATTTAAAAGTAAGTGTGTCTTATTTGAACCAGAATGGGCGCGTCTAGCTTGAGAAGTGAATATTGGTATTTATGCAAGTGAATCAGGTGGGTGGGAGTTGTCAGAGCGGAAATTTTCATCGAATCGTTAATTTTTTAAACTCTTTTTCTTTCCTTTCTTTTGATTCATCTTTACTGTATCACTCAAAAGTCCAACTTTTATCAAGAAGTGAGTTTTTAATGAATACAATTCAATTAATACAAGATCAATCAATGCACACATGAAAATTCTGCTCGGATGATTTTTTGAAGATGACTATCCCTATAGGCAGGAGTGCAGCCAGAAACTTGTCATGGGACCACGGTCAAAAATGTCTCACAGGGTGCAAAGATAAAAATAACTCCTAATGATGACCACCCCCCCCCCAAATTTTTGGTCGGAAGAGTCTATCCCTCGGCTGTGCCTTTGCTTTCCAGATGATGTCCACGAATGGTGCCAATTTCCTTTATTTATATCATCAAAACAGTATGTATATCTTTCGACGTGAAAGATATATAACGCACCCTCAGTGATTTAAAAGGTTACCCCCTTTCCTTTTCCTCCTCTTCTTCTCATGTTTCCAATGATATGCTCAAAATGCGTGTCGAAAATTTCTGAAAGTTAAAAGATAGTTCTTTAAATTATTCTCACTACAGCGGAACAAATTGCTCTATAAGTCGCTCTTCAACCACCAGTGAGCAAAAAACGGTGTTGATCCACGAAATTAACTTACTTAACGCGGTGTAAAAGGTCTGAGCCTAACCACAGTTTCCTCCCCCACGAGGGCAACCAACCACAAATTCGGGAGCTGGACTGTGGACTGTCAGCCCGCAAAAACCCTGAACCGTCACTAGACTGCTGGTCTGGCACGTCGTTTTAATTACGGTTGTAGATAAAATCGGGCTGTTTGTTGTTACTCTCCCCGTCTTTTCGCCCAATCCCCCGTCATGCCTAATGGCGGTGGGTGTAATTGATACTTTATCACAACTCTACGACGCATGTGACATGTAATGCATAACGCGCGGGCGGAGTTGCCAGAATGCGCAAAAATTCACTTTTTTCTCCGTTTTTTCTTTAAAAAAATGGGGTGATTTACAGGCTAATCGGCAAGGAAACACTTTGGTGACCGTGGCATTTCCGCGCGCGGTGCGCATGCGCCGTGTCGACGCCAGACAGGACCAAGATCCATATGCTAGATCGGAAGCAGGCCGCCCCCTCGGGTCGGGTCGGGGGGCGGGGGGTTCCGGCTGTAAACATCATCACAGCTGCAGAGGTCTGGTCGTCCCGAATGTTGGTGTTGGCCGAACATGTTTTGGACTGGGAGGGACTTTTTTCAGCGTAATATCGAGGCAGCAGATTGGCGTTTAAACGGATGTTTTTTTCGGGGCTGTATTGGTTTTTAGCCACTTGAACACGGTTTTGAGGCTACGGTAATTATGGACTCCATTTTGCAATTAGGAACCGTAATTTCTGGTCAGTTTAGAAACAACGCATGTACCATTACTTACCTTATGCAAATAAGTGCTTTTGACGGAAGAGCCAAACATTGTAGTTCCTGATTGCAAAATGTAGTCCATTTTTAATACCTGGGTCTCCTTGGGATTTCTGACTTGACCTTAAGGGCACTGGACCAATTGAAAACCATTTTGAAATGAGGAGCTACTATTTCTGGCTCGTTCATAATATCATCTACCTGCATAGGGAAACTATGACCAACACTTAGTTTCTAAAATGAGTCAGAAATTGTAGTTTCTTATTGCAACATGTAGTCCAATTGAACGTATTTCTGCCATATGCAACTATGGGCATCAAAACGTGTGTACATAGTCTTATAGGTCTCAGGGCTCATGTCTTACTGCGCCTCTACTTCCGATTGGCAGAAATACACCCAATTACGACCAGGATTGTCTCGCCCTTGAATTTCGAGTCAAAAATCTTTTGAATCTTAAGCTCAAAAAAGAAAAAAAGAAAAATAAGTTGAAAAAAAGTCACCTTATCATTTTGTACGCTCAGTTTGCTTTCCGGGAAACCTAGCTGAAGCAATGGATTGTACTCGGCTTTCTATCTTGGAACGTGGGTCAAGCCGTTGTGTCTACCGAGTGATTCTCCCTCCGAGATTAGCTCTCTGCTACTGTCTGGCTTGACCGTCTAAAATAGGTTCAAGCTTTCAGAGAGTCCCTTAAAATATTTCGCTCGTGACCTCATCAACTTACCCGCGCCCTGTCCTCACCTCGGACGGGAAGCCGAGCGTCGGAGGACGAGTTCCCTGGGATTTCGTATTCCCGATCGGGCGAGCAGTGGGAACCCGGAAACAACGTCGGGGAGCGGGAAGAACGGACAGGAAGCCCGGACGTAACTGGAGCATGAAGTACCCGAAGCTTTGTCCCCCGCGCCCCCCCGGCCCCCACCGGTGTCCCCCGCGATATTGGCCCTGGCGCCCCCCGTCCCACCGCCTTCCCGACGGCAGATAAGCGCACCCCCCCCCCTCTGCTTGGCGCGGCTCCGCGGGAAAGGGTTTTCGTCCTCTCAAAGGACTCCCACGCCGTATTGCCGGCTCGGGAAATGGAGATTTTTTGTTTGAGTGGCAAAGGGGGGCTTTTAGGGTATTCTAACCATATTTACCTCAAATTCCTCATCCGAGGATAGGTCTTTTTTTTGTCGTTTTTTTATTCATTGTACTTTGCTTTTTTCTACGTTTATGTCCATACCCATGCCCATGTCTATGTCTATGTCTAAGTTCATGTCTAAGTTCATGTTCGTGCCGGTTCGGGAAAGTGGGATTTTTTGTCCAAGTGACAAAACATTTAAGGGATCTTTACCACCTGTACTTGAAATTCGTTATTTCCTTGTTGTTTTTCCTTGATTGTTCGATGTCCATCGCTCCTATCATTTTCACCCATGTCTATGTCTACGTATGACGACGAAATTAAAATCTAGGGAAATCCGATGAAAACCTGAGACAAAAGACCCTTCACTGGCCTCTTGGTGATAGGTGGAAGCATTTACTTTCGGGGATGCAACACCTCAACACGTTGTTGACTATTCACCTAGTAAAGTCAACAGTTGAATGTTGGAGTCCAGAAAGTAAACAGGAGCCCATTGTCAGAATGCCAGTGGAGGGTCTCTTGTCTCTGATGAAAACAATAAAATGTTCATAGCAATAGAGCCAACCCAGAAAAGAATCATAGTAATGATTACCTATATATGTTTTTATTGCTCCCTGATTTATGATATTTACTGAAATGTCAGTAGAGCGAATACTCAGCTTTCATTAGAGATTTCATTAAGTTTGATTCGGTGCATCTAATTTCGTAACGAAATCAATGATCAGGATTATAGATTTCAAATACCCAAGAAGATGACAGTTTTGGAATCATTTGGGCGCCATTTAAACCAGTCCTCCTCTGCGTGTGGGGACACCTAGTTCTCGTCTAACCGCCTAGCTCGTCGATCCCCCAGAAATTCACCTAGCAACAACGTCAGACACACCTTTTTCGATCGGTCTCTTCCTTTTTTTATTGCCTGCACTGATATGCATTTTATAGCGACATAAAAATTGAACAGCGGCCGTTCTCGTCAACTTCAACAGGTGCGCGCAACATCTAGCCCGCAACGCCTACCAGCGCGACATCTAGTCGGTTCAGATGCTTAAAAAACCAACAAATAACAAATTAACCTACCAAAAATACGCGCGCGACATATCTCGAAATCAACTCCACAATATCGTCTAGGATGTATCGAAAGTATCGACTATCGATTCTGAAGATGTCGTAAAAAACTAAATGGTTTTACCAAGAGTCCACCGTTTATCTCGTTATCGATAAGTTGTAGGATGTATCGAATTATCATCGATTTATATCGATAGATTAACCTACCAAAAGTACGCGCGCGACACATCTCGAAATCGACTCCACAGTATCAGAACAAGTATCGGTTAAATCGAAACCATCGATTACCGATTTCGAAAATGTAAAGAATCAAATAGTCCCACCAAAAATCCACCGTGCATCTCGTTATCGACGAGTGGGATAAATCGAATTATCATCGATATATCGCGCCGTAAAAATCGTTGACTAATAAATCGTCAATTTGTAGTAACGCGACAGGCGGCCGCGATCTTAAGTCGCCGCTTAATCAATTCATCAACTTTATTTCGGTTTTTATCTTGGATTGAGCTTTTTTCGTCGCTCCTTTGACGTAAAGGCGTATCTCAATATCCAGATGAACTTATTTTTACATTCAAGCCCATGCTTTCTGGGGCTCATGTGGGAATCGAGTTACGCTGTTTTCAGAGGAGTGACGTTTTCTCGCTTTAATTTGAATGCGCACTCGTTTATTCGGGCGGAAAAGTGGGTTTCTGCCGAATCGGTCAATTTTTCAACTCGAGGCAAAGAAGGAGGCGTCCATTAGCCGGCCGGCGGTCATTTGCACCTGGGCCGGTGCGCGCGCGACGCGAGCTCTAAATTGAGTTTGTGCCGTTAAGTGCTGCAGCTGGGTGGCGTCTCGTCGCTCTAATCAAGAGCTTTTCGCTGTTTATTAGCGTTGTCCCAACTCGCGATGACTTTGTTCGTTGGCTTTGACGGATTAATCAAAACCGCCCGATGTGCTCAGTCAATGTCGTGCTGGACGTCAAACCGTGGTTAAGAGTTTTTTTTGTGATGGCAGGGATCAATATACCCTCACATGATCGATTTTTGGGTTGGAATATTTACTTTTATATTTATGTAGTGGTTTCCTCTTAAATCAGGTCTGAAGTTCTGAATTATATCCAAAATTGTAGGCCGTATTGAAGGAGTATGACCTTTCAATTAATGAGTTCTCCTCTAGTCCTCTATGTTCAGCTATAAAGGCCGCGATGGGGCCTACTATTTCAGCAGGGTTGCTATTCTATGTGGTGACCTCAAAAATCAAGAATATTTTACTATTAGCGCATCTATCTTTATTTGGATGTATTTATGATAAAGTAAAGTATAAGCATAGAGTTAGCGTGCATTGTAGTTCGTAGCATAAAGACTTCCATTTTATCTTTTGATCTCTTATGAATGTATACCACCATTTTTCCTTTCTGTTTTTTCTTGCGGAATGCCTACGACACGCCTAAAAAATAATCAAATATTATTACACTCGGTTATCTAACACACATCTTGGGATACTTTAAGTTTGATTTGAATAATTTTTCATGCTTTCAATATTCCGAAGTTCACGAAGCGACTTTGAAAAAGACTTAGCATAATATGGAAAAGAATCAGGCTCATAAAAAGCTCTTATGAGGTTTATTGAAGGATGAGGTAAACATGTAAAGCCAAAAAAAAAAAAGTATATCCGCCACGTTTATCGCGCACGTAAACAATTTCTTTGACATTATTGCGAGTGAAAGTGGTCGGAAAATACCAAATACGGGAAGCCCGTCGGTCCGAATTCGGTACTTGAATGCTTGACCGGAACTATCCAACAAATGCCGCCCCTACCGTTCTGCGTTTTTAAGGATAGTTATCCAATGAAATGCCCCTCTTTAAACTAAATCTGCTCAGGATTTTGATTGTTTTATATTGGAAGCATTTTTTTCTTACTGTTTCCGCTCACTTTCGTATT
Organism: Bemisia tabaci; assembly: GCF_001854935.1. Taxonomy (NCBI): domain Eukaryota; kingdom Metazoa; phylum Arthropoda; class Insecta; order Hemiptera; family Aleyrodidae; genus Bemisia; species Bemisia tabaci. The sequence goes on from NW_017548003.1 coordinate 4,710,680, forward strand.
CAATTTTTTTTATTCAAGAGTGAAAGAGACTATAAAAACGCATTACTAAGAGTCGCTGTCAAAAAAATGGACACATCATGTGTATTGTACCTTTACGATGTAGTGTGTTTGAATAAATTCAAATATTTTCCTTCTCTCTGTTTTAGGTAAGGAGCCATATTTCCTTTTGGAGCAAATCTTTTGGTTTGGGTGAGTTTTCTTGCATTTGTTACACATGCATATTAAAGAGATCTTAAGTGCGGTCCGATGGATCGTCAACGTAATTTTGCAATTATCATCATAATATGTATACCTTGTCAAATTTTTCCCGCGCCTTTGTGAACTTTGATAGTTTATCATTTTGAAGCAGTGTTTTTTAGTGTATTTTCCGAAGGAAATACACTATTTAGGTTTTTTTAGATAATTTCAGTAAGTGAAAAAAGCACTTTAACACTTGCCTAACTAGTAAGTTAAGCAACACTCAGAACGAATACCATTCCTGCGTTTTTGAATTTTTCATCACGCAAGACAGATCTTTGCATTTTCGACTTCTCTGAAAGTGAGTCACATCACACGATTGTGTATTATTATTATTCTGACCCATAACTTTCAGTAATAAATTTTACTCGCAGCCAAAACTGACCATAACACATCACTGGCGGCCCTGGCGGTCAGAGTTGAAAGATCTAGTCGGAGAAAAAGAAATAAAAAATAACAAAGGAACAAACGGCGCTGACAGAGGAAGAAGGAGGGTTACAATATGTTAATAAATCGATTCGTGACAAGTATAATTAGTTGGCGCGAAACTTTCGCTGAACATCTCAAGGTCCGCTGACCGAGACCCGAAAATCCTCGTTGACGCATCGGGCCAAATAAGTTGCACTTTACAAGGGAATTTCGCTCTTTTTGGCAACATTGGTGGAATGTTCCCGGGCTTGAATTCGCGGGCTGTAAATCATGGGCTACCCGAGTGAAGAGGAGTCGAAGTCAACGCCTTTGTGGTGTCGAAAAGCACTCGAAATTTAAATTTTCCCTCGAGTAGGAACGGATCTGCGCGTAGATTCGCAATGTTGCCAATAGTTGATGTAGACACACACGTGAGATATTTGATTGCGTGATTATCACGTCCCAACATTTTGGCAACATGGCTAGGTGTGGCGTAGTATCGATTTGATTAACTTTTGTAGTTCATGGTTGTGAAGCCAGCGTACAATTTCTTCTCCCAAGGAACAGAATAAATGAAAATTCCATGACTCGAATTGAAAAAGCTCAAACGCGAGATTCATTTTTTAGAATATTATCCGAAGCACAATTTTCCGTAAAACTCAACGTCAAATACTGCCGTGCTAAGGAAGAACGCCGTATAAGCCATCAGGCGTTACCAAATTTCCTTCGACATAGCTCGAATTTTCTGGTAAATTTGTAAATAATATTTCCTCCGATTTATCCGAGGATTTAGTCCATAATTTTATCTAACGCCTCTGAATTTTTCAAGGAAAAAATTCACAACTTTTTTCAAACTTTAATACTTTATGAAATTTGGCAACATTCGCATGTTCATACGGCGTTTTTACTTAGCACGACATAATTGCCTCTCGATCATCGACTAGAACTAGTCATTGACTCGGGAAATGGATGCAGCTCTGTTTTACATAAAGAGCGTCACCATTTTGCTTCGCCTACAACTTTGGTATTATAAAGTTCATGAATAGTTGCCCAGCCGCAAATTCATAGCATGCAACGCATGCAAGCTTGCAATTATTAGAAAGGAAACTACGATTCGTGTGTGAAAACTTCATTCTGACATTCAAACCCGCTCGACATTGACCACAACCGTGCTTTGAAGAAACTTAAAATTCCGTGAAATGAAAAATTCCGGGGAAATCAGTCGTGCTCGAGTTGGGAAGCTCGTTTCAAGTCCAGCCCGACGAAGCTCAAGTTCACATCAAAGCGATCGTCTGGACATTCGTGAGAATGGGAGGACTGCCAAGCCGGTAAATCTCGCATAATAAACACCGCCGAAACATTGCGCATAAACATTCGCGGGTAATATTTAGACGCGCGAAGTCGAATCTTGACCGCGGCCGAAGCCCACATCAATCTAGCATTGACATCTTTGCCGATTTTGGCTCGAAAAGCCCACCATCTCGACATTGACACTCGCATGATCGACGTTGATTTCCAGCCGCCCAAGGCTGGTCAACTGCGAGGGAAGGTGTCAAACAAGAGAAAGAATATCTCAAAAGCACTGTCAATGCGTGAGACGAAAATTACTCCGTGGGATTCGACTATATCCTTTTGACACTCATCTGTGGCTGATAATGACGAGTGGCACATTGAGCAATATGCCAAGTGCATAATCGTCCAATAAAGTCACTTTAACAACCTGGATCTTGCTTGTTGAACATATATGTCTTCCAAATCGTCCATCGGTCATCAATAAGTGAAGATACTGCTGATCCATGAAAAAACTTTTACACTTTGGTAGACTCTCTTTTACGAAATTTTGATGATTTGTCCCAGGTTCTTGGCGCGATCGAATTGGTGTGCTATTTATCTCATTGATTTTGTCTAAAATTTTGGCTGCTTTTGACTCTTTAGGCAAAAAACGACGATAGCCTGTACTATGTACTATGATGATAGCCTGTAATGAATCATTCTCGATCAAAAAATTGCAAAATTTAGAGAAATTAAAACAGTGCTCTTCTTGGTGAAAAAATTTTGCATTCGATGCAGAGGTCGAAATGCATAAAATACAACTTTTTCCCCCAAGAAGAATCCTGAGTTCATTTATCTAAATTTTGTAATATATTTGGTTGAGATTGATTCTTTAGACCCATGCGCCGGGGCGATCATCCTGTTTTGGCTAAAAAGTCAAAATCCTCGCCAAGATTTTGAACTTAATCGATGCAATGTATCGTACGCCAGTCCAACTACGCCAAAAACCCTGACGACACACCATAAGGACGTGCTGGAGATAAGTCATCTACGGCACTTTACCTTTTTTTTAAAAAGAAAATTCGAGGAGAAAGGCTTAATTCTACTCTCTCTGAAAGTCTCTTATTAACGCGAATCTCTCCTCCGTGCGATAAAGCATCTCGCTTTCAGAATTTGCGCTCAGCACCAAATAACCAATATTTTATCCCTGACTGTTGGTCACATCCGGAATGAAATGTGCCCCTCGATGGCGCAAAGATGAACGGTTTATTGAACTGATCCACTCTCGTTTCACATACGCGAAACCATAATTCCCTCACCTCATCATGTTGTTTGCAAAACGCATGATTTGTAATAACGGCCGTTGGAGTTTGTTGATCCTCTGCCGCTCGCAAGCCACGCTGCGGAGCGGTCATAAACTTTGATTAAAGTGCTTTTAATCAAAGCGTATGAAGACATCAAAGACTGCCATCCAAGTCCAGACTCCAGGGACGCGGAAGGCGGAACTGTGAGAAAAAGTTCACGCAGCCGGGGCTCTTCGTTTTATGGCACCGCGCTCCGAAAACCGAGGTTCTCACACTCATCATATTCACTACCGCCGTTGAGAGTATCCGTTTTCTTGATTGAAAAATCGACTCCCAACCAGTTTGGTCCGCAGTTGGTTTTTAGGCGTATTATTGAATATTCCAAGATTTGTGCTTGATCTGTGCCTCCGTTTCGAGTTAAATCGCCGTCAGTGTACTCAAACATCACGAAATTTTCTCCGGTCAACCGTTTTTTTTTTTTTTTTCGTAAATTGGGTGTTTTTGAGAGGCACAGGGCCGGATTTAGGGGGTGGCCATATGGGCCGCGGCCCATGGCGGCAAATTTAGGGGGCGGCAAATTTTGCACTTTTTTTTTAATGAAGGTATAAAAAAAATCGGATTCCGAAAAAAAATTACTAACGAGAAAAGGCGACAAAATCTCTTATTTCCTGAGAGTAAAGTAATTCATAATTTTGTCGTCTTTCGGTGATAAGAGACAGCACCTTCAATAAATCGAGTTAAGAGAGGAACCAAACCCACACTTTGGCCTGGAGCAGCGCGGCGCTGAGAGCAATGATGACGAGGACTTGAGATGATAAGGAGAAACCCTCGGCGCGGCGGCGGCGGTCGGCATGTAACACACATTAGCGCCTACAAGACTGCATGAATACTTCACGCATCGCGTCAAACACAGTGCAGTCAGCAGCGGTCGACGTGACATGCATAGTGCCTACAAGACTGCATGAATACTTCACGCATTGCGTCAAGCACAGTGCGGCCAGCTCGGCGTGGCGGGGCGCGGCGGCGGAAGTTAGAATTATTAAACCACATTTATGTTTCTTCTTTCATGATTTTTCTGTTAATTTCTTATGCATGGAAGGCCTTGTCCACACAGAGATAGGTTTACGGAACTTTTGCTAGTAGAGTTGACAGGACTTTCGCAAAAAATGTGTCCAACACGAGTAAACGCGCCTTATGCACCCCTCCCCCTCCGACACGTTCACTTGATGGTTTTCATTGATATTTCAAAACGAATGAGAAGGTGGCGGCAAGATACAGGCGGCCCATGAGCGGCAAGTAGGTAAATCCGGCCGTGGGCATGCATAGTTTTCATTGAAATATGCACATAAACTAGTTTAAATTGTGGATGAGATCCTCTGAAAAATGGCACAGACTTATTCACAAATTCTTCAGAAAATGCGTAATTTGTCAAGAGACATATTCCCCAACGATAACGGCGCTCTTTCTTCGCACGTAGTAAAACCCGTAGTTCTTTCTTTCGATTCTAGGGGCGTCCTATTAGTTTCAGGGTGTCAAAAATTGCTCGAAGGCGACAAAATGAGTTCTGGAAAAGGGAGCTAAGGTGCAATATTTATCTCTTTGATGGTCTTAAATGATTCAAAATGGATTAATATTGCCTCCAACTTTCAAATCTGGGGGATTGTCCCATTTTTCTACCTAAGAACGCTTCTGAGTCTTCACTAACATAATCATGGCGTCACCAGATAGTAGTTTGTGCTTCAGTAGCAAGTGCTCTTAAGGACATTTTTACCATATGGTTTTGGCTGTGGAATTCGTCAATAATCAGAGGGAAAAAGGAAGAGAGGAAGATAGAGAGAAGAGACGCAGAATGAGAAGAAAAATCGAGGTTAAGACAGCGATTCCTACCACGCGTTTCAGTAACGTAAACCAATAACGGTTCAGGGCCTTTGCCCGATAACGCAAGACAAACCCCAGCACCACTCCTCATGAACCCATAAAATTCAAATCGCGAGCCGCACAAAACGAAACATTTCACTTAACATTTCACTCCGAGAAATTTTAATCTTCGGTTATTGATATCAACGGGATTTACCGTCGCGTTCTCGGATTCAAAACGATCGCGGGAGAAGAAAGGTGTTCTCGGCCTCTGTCGGACGGTGCGGTGAGAATCGAAATTTGTGTTTCAATATCTTCATGCGGGCTTGGCTCTCGCATAAATACGGGCAAAAGTGTTCGTTTTGGAGCTGGCGTACAATGGACAGGAACCGAAATTGTTAATGTCACAAAACTGACGATTCAGGCGCAAAAAATTGTACAGCATATGGTTGCATTAAATCAAATTTTTCGCACCGAGAAAAGAATCAAGAAAATTATCTGTCAATTATCTTTCAAGATTCTTGGTGATTTTATGAAATTTAGTGATTTAATCGTGTTCTTGGTAATTTTATATATATGTTCCTCTGGCTCTTTATCTTTCTCTTGCAAAATCCCCATAACATTACAGGAGAAAAAGGTAAGGAAAAATTACCAGTGACCACTGACCATGTCAAAGTACTGGAAAACCTGCGAGATTGCATCCAGTAATTTTACCGTTTTCGATATAGGAGAGTTAAAAATCACGGAGAATTCTCGTTGCATTTTACCTGGAAGATTGGTCATTTTAATGACTTCTCTTTAGCATAAAATCGCATATTCGCCTAATGCACCCACTTTTGGTCGTCATGAGTGGCATAATCGATTAGTAAAATTAAGTGTTTGGATCCCGATTTTTGGCGATTGAAAATCTGGTCTTTGGTCACTGTGCGGCACGAGACTTACCGAAAACGGGTGTCAGTGGGTGGTTGAGCTGACCTCTACTCCGAGGGCCTGAGGCTCGAGAGATCCTGGATAAAAAATTCAACGCTAAGTCCGTTTCCATTTTCGTTCCGACGGCTGAGGCGCCTCATAATATCTCGAATTTGATTTACGCTAAGCGATCTGGAGTTTGCGTCCCGCAAACCAGTGATTAGGCCTCCACTGTTAATGAGCCTAGCTAGCTAAGAACCGCATGTTGAAAAGCGGGGAAAATTATTTTTCCAACAACAGTATACCTCTTAGTCGATATAAATTTACTAGGGCAGCAAAACTAGCGGCTCCTACGCGGCCCGACCTCAAAAAGACGCTCCATGCCCTCAAAAAGTCACTTCTTTTATCAAATTTCAAAATTTTAAAGAAATTTAAGTTAGGTTAAGACGAGAGCCTAAAATATTAGTTCCGTATCGGAAAATGTAGTCCAATTGTTCACCCTCTTCTCATAATCTTGTATTCTTGCTTTCAATTGTTTTGCTAAATTGCATTTCTTCAAACTTTCTCATACTTCTCATCAGGCTGGTAGTAACGCGAATTTCGGTTCGAAAGTTTGGGCCACAGAGTGGCTAGGGTCCGGACTCCCTAGAAATAGTTGCTAGGCGTTTTCTGCAGTGAAACTCCGTTAAAAGTTGTTTGGTTAACCTATTATTTTCACAAATTTCTTACTTAACCTAAAGAAACGTGTGGAGGCAGCACATGGTATACTCGTCGTTTTCCAGACGAAGGAACGTAACTCAATCCAGGGTTGCAAAATTGGCTCACACAATTCAGTTTTTTTAACAAGAGTACACCTATGAAATGGCGTTCAAAATTTGTCTGATTTTCGCATGAGATTAGGAGAAAAATCAAAGCAAATTTTCAATCAGAAATGCCTAAGATTCTCGTGGTAAAATGCAATTTGTTGAGGAGAGATTTGGCAACATTGAAATGAATTTACGTTCTTTCGTGATGGAAACGACGTACTATAGACATAGTTTTTTTCGTAATTTTAGGTCATATCAATAAGCTGCGCGGTGGGGCCGAGAACTTGAATCCGGTTGACCAACACAGCGCGTGTCCGTTCACATAAAACTGCGGCGAGTAAAAAACCGAGTTCGATTCGAACCGTAATTCGGAGGGTGTGGGCTCACGAGCTATGCGTCTGCCGGTCAAATTTACGAGACTATGCGGGCCACGGGCAGCGAACAATAGTCTTTAACTAATATGTATGGGGCCCAAATCCCGATCTATGTTTTTTCCAGCAGCTGGCGCGCGCTGCCCAACGTCGTAAAATTCATTCAAAATTGAGCTAGCGGGAACTGGACGCCCGGAGGTTGGCCCGGTGGTTTCAGCTTCTGCTTTGTTTCAAATGTGATGTAAACTTGAATGATTGTCCGTTTGAGTCGATTTCCAACCATGAACGAGCGAGGCTACTCCAATATACCATGGACTACTATAAGATGTAGCCAATTGAAGAACGCTGAACATTGTGTAAAAAAAGGTGGACTGACTTTTTGTTAGGAATATATCCTATTGAATAGAGCCCGTTTCGCCCTGATCTACGCGGCTTTCCTCTTAGTATGAGGATCTTTTCTTCCTGATTAGCCATTAAGCACAGGATGCCTGAAAGTCTGCGCTGGAAAAAGAAGAAAAATAAGAGAAACTAATGTTTTGCTATTACGAATCGAACGGTGTCCTTCATTTAGGAAACTATTCCATTTGTCAAATCGAATTTTAGGTTCACTCAACGAAACTGGAAAAAGCAGCGTTACTCTAACCGTTGGACAAACCGAACACATAATCTACTCGATACCGGACTCGGAACATTCAGTTAGCATGATTGCACTCTTTTTTAGTTGTGTAAATTAGAATCAAAACAAAAAAATTAAATGAAAAAACAAAAGTAAAATGGGAGCTGAAAAGATTGCTGTTTGGCTGATGATTCGTTATTTGCTGACAACTAAAATTGCTAAAATTGTCCTCAAGAGTATAAAGTTCTTTTGAAATTTTACTTGGGGATTTTTAAATAGTATCACGTGAGTTAGTTCACTCTTGGGCAAATACTTAGCTCTCTACTCTGTTCGAGTTCTGAGTCACTAATCCTGAGGAATGACAAGCGTGATCAGGTCGATAACCAGCGGATTTACTTATTTCTCTCGTTTTCTTTTCATTTTTTGCACACCTAAATCTTAAACACCTCGGATTGGTCAGCATCTTTTTCCGTGTCGCTGCCACTGTTCCACTTTATTTGTTTTGTCTCCCTCGGCTCCGCTCTAGATCAGCCGGCTCGGTTTTCTCAAAACAACTCAAATCCACAGGCATGTTGCAACGACCGGACAAAAATTGTCAGGTGTTTCAAATGTTAGATGTGTTGAGAAGTATCCGTCTGGAGGCATCTTGGGTTGTTAATATCGTTGTTACAAATATGTGCGACAGAAGTGTCCACTATAGTTGACGAAAATAGACGTCACGCACGAACAAAACACTACTCATTGATCCTGCACCTTATCGCAAAAGCTGTCGGCAGATCTCATATTTCGCCCGCAAAACCGAGCGTATGCAACCCGCCTCACCGCGGAGTTCGAATAGTTGTATGTTAGGTTCGAACCCAACTTCGCGTAATTCGTCCAATTCTTCTCGAATCAAAATGCGTGATACATTTCTATCAACGTCGAAGCAGGTCACATTGCATACTCCTCGAAGTGTGGGAAAACTGAATATTTTGCCATATTCATACATATGACAATAACTATCAGGGCAATATTCACAGTAGCCTCTTCAAATTTAAGGCATTTCTAGTCATTGTGATGCGGACGGATCACTGAAGCCTTGAACTCAAAGAAAGAACAATGAACACTGCTCCCCAACGACCAGCAACCAAAAATCAGTCTCCAGAACATGAATCATGGGCAAGATGGATCCAAAGAAAAGAGTTTCAAGTCCAAACTTGTTCCTTTGCTCCAGCCCAATTCGCAAGGAGGAGGACTCATCAAACTCACGGTCATTAAGGAGGCGATCGGTATTTTTTTGCATCTTTTTTTTCTTCTTCTTGGGTTTGTTTTCTTTTTTTTTTCGTGTGCGAATGATAGTATCGGAACCGGAGTCACTACGTCTGCGTATTTGTTCAGACAACACTTTCCATTCCATCGGGAGGCCTGCTTTGACACGCTCACGCCTCACGCACCAGTCGCTTCCATTCTTCGCCTGATGAGTTACCAGTTACCAGTTACCTGCTTTGCCGACTGACTCACCGTGCCTCTGCCTCCGAAAGCCGCAGAGACCTTATCCGTTTACCGGGGCAGGAGGACTCCACGCGCTGTTGACAAATTCCGATCCGTGTTCTCTGTAATTACACCCTCCATTGTCTTCTGCGATATTTGAACCTAAAAGTCAAAACGACACAAGTGACTGCGGCAATTTATAGCAAATCGGTAGTCACCAGTTAAAATAGGTTACAGAGTCCCTTTAATACTGACAATAAAGGTTGCTGTTTCTGATTGGTTTCCGTATTTTAGGCCTCCAGTGTCCCAAACGAGAAAGAAAGGTTACATTTTCATCGATTGCACCGGACTGGAAAATTAGGGGTACGGCAGGGGACATACGGAATGAATAACAATAGTAATAACTGTTAATTTAAATCAAAATACTTTAAGTATAAAAATGTATAGATAGAATAAAAGCCAAAAGATAAGAACGATGATCTAATTTATTCCATCCGTATTATTCGCCTCGTGGTGCATTTTAATGCTACGGACGTTGAATAAAACATGTTTCCAAATGAGTTTCACCCCTTTCAGAAATATATTGCACCCCGGCTGCTGTAACCTTATTTATTTTTCACTAGATTCTCGTTGTGATGGCTCAAATTTTTAGTTTTCACGTTCATCGCATCTATTTCCCTAGGGCTAATGTGCTGGTTACACGGTCAAATTTCCATCAATTTCCGATCAAATGGTGACTGGTGCGCACCATCTACCATCAAATTTCTGCGGCCTGCAAAAATTTGATGGTAGATGATGGAGCTGTGGGGCTCATCCTTCATCTGATTTCCACACAACCGTGCTTATTTCAATCAACACGATGTTTTAACTAATTTTACTCATCAATCTAGATAACTCTCGACCGCCATCTTGGTCATCATGTTGATCGGAATTTGACGGAAATTTGAGCATGTAACCAGGCCATTATACCTCCGTTGTTCCGAAAATGCACCTGGTGCCAAAGAGTAAAGCTAACTTTTAAAATTCTACCATCAGTATAGCTCCCGCTGTAAGTTTAAGGAAGAAGTCAAGTATTTACTAGGTTTTTTAAAGCTGTTTAGCCCAAAACGAGATCTTTCGTCAGGATGAGGAATTCAATAATTCTCAGGTCAAAGCGACACCGATGCGAAGATGCGCCAGGTGGATGTGCCTCTGCCGTGCCGTGGAAGTAGGAGAGAAGAAACGGAGGAAAGGAGAGAGAGGAGAGAAAGGACGATTTCTCGTTCGCGCGGAGAGCCAAGACGCCGCGCTGCGCGGGGTGCACCGGCCGCGATNGGGGGGGGGGGGGGGGGAGAGCCCGCGGCGGCCGAGTTTTGAATCCGCCGTCAGTTCTGAGTCGTGGTTCGTAGCGAGGGCACGTTCGTTCGTTGTCCACTCTCGCCTGTACTCGCTGGTGTTTTTCTGTGTTTACGCGGAGTTAACCCGATTTTACCCAGGATTTTGGACGGATTTTTCATCGCACTTTTCGCGTATTTTGTGTTAGTGAACTGTAGCACTGTCTTACTTTTCACATTCTCACCGATTTTGAACTGTTCAGTACGAAGTTATTCAGACGTTGTTTTTTTTCAACGGAATTCCAAATACATCGTGATTACGGAACGTTCACTGCATTTTACTGGATATTATTGCATCTTACTTCGTTGCATTTCTTGTGTCCTGTGCCACATCCTTTAATATTTGTGCATCTTTTCCCAATATTTTATAACCCTTTATAACGCTCTTTTTTACATCGTTTTTAACGGCCACCCACTCAAATTCAAACAAATTTAACGTTTTTTAGTGCACACACTAGTTTCATTATTCTGGAGCCTTGCGTATAAAAAATATAATCAGTGTTTGTTTATTCAATTCTGTGACCCACATATCGTTCGTGCGCGCTTCGAATCCATTCAAACGTTTGAGGTTATGTCGCTACCCTTTGACTGCAACCCCTCCGTCACAATCCACCCCTATCTGTGCACAAATCAACTGTCAGCGCTTTGATCTGTGCCTCGCCGCTATCACAACGAAACGAATGCAGTAACGGTCTCGCGTGCCGTCCACCCCCCGTGCCGATTCGTCAGTTCGGAATCGTGGAACTTACAACTCCGCCGTCGGAACCGAGAAAGTCGGCCCGTTTTGTGGTTAGTCGCGCTGTTGGAGTGTTTTTTATCGGTGCAATTCGTTAACTGGTTGCACTAGACTTTCCTCGCGACTAGTTATTGTTTTATATATATAATTATATATATAATTGTACATATATAAAGCGGATCTTGTTGGAAACTCGACGGTGGTTATCGGTGACGAGACCGCAGCGAAGCTCTGGAGTGAAAAATCGTGCTCGTAGCATGGAAAGTGGAAGTGGGGCGTTGTGTGAGTGCGCCGTGTGGGTTGTGTGAGTGCGTTTCACGGTGGCCGGAACGGGAACTTCGGGAGGCTGGACGCATGCAGTGATGGGGGTCCTCCGATGGCGCGACCGCAGCAGCAGACACGCGGCGGAAGCCGGCGTCTCCAGCTCCACCAGCTCGCTGGCCTCACCTAGCTCGCCGACCCAAAGCATCATGACGTCAGCCAACGAGGTAGGTTGAAGGTAACCGACCCGGTTGCCGAACTTCCCCTAGATTATCGCGGGTCCAACCGCCGAGCTTACCGAAATCCACGGAGGACGTGGAGCCTCCACTGGAGTCCCGCGATTTTGAGTAAGAAGGGTTGAGTGGAAATCGCGGATTCCGTAGCACATGGTCCTTTGGGCCGGATAGCGAGCGAAAGTCCTATCACACAACGTCGCCTCTCAGACGAGGAAGCGTATCACCATTCCGAGGCAAAGTTGACTCGAAAAATACTTTTTTTGCATGACTATCACCGTGTGACTTCATCCGTGGACAATTTTGCTGATTTTTGCGCGTGCATAGGAGAAAAATCAGTGAACTTTTCAGGCAGAAACTTCTAACAGTTTCCTAGCAGAAGTTAAAATTGCAAGTAGTAACTTTGCAACGCCATGTGACGATATGAAGTTACGTCCATTCGGCTGCAGAAAAATGAAACGGTCCTTCGTTGAAGTCGATGCATGCGTCAGATTGCTAACGTAAATAGTCACCGCCTAAGATATAACAGAAATTTCGCTCTCTATACGGTCTTTTGGGGCGGACATAAGTATGTACCGCTTGGCATGATTAAAATTTAAAATAATAAGGTCTCCATGCGTCAAGCGACTCGCCCTAGGTGGTGCGCTTACTTTTCTGTGCTGCGTTAAAGTCTCTGAAATGATTCCTGCAATTTGACGTGCAGCATTCTCTCACGTGGTTCAGCATCAACATGATCACATTTATTGACACATTCTACTTCTTATAACGTTCTCTTCTGTCATCAGAAAGCTATTTTGTCGTCCAAATTCAGCATGTTCTGTCTCCAATTTGAGAATATTCTATAAAAGAACTTTATACCTACCTTTTCCAAAGCTTGTGGAATGTTCCTCTTTCCTACTGAGCTCCTTGCCTTTCTTCAACGAAAAATTAGAAAAAAGAATTCTATCATTAGTTATGTAAATCTTGTCAATCAATGCTCAAAAAGAGAAGACGTTCAATGAGTCTCGTCCAAATCAATCTCATCAGATAAGCACCAATGTACTTATTTTTAATAGATCTCTGTTGAAATTTTGAAGGTCTAGCAACCCTCGACGCCCTGAGACTCTCGAAAATAATGCGTCTCAAGTGTTCCTCATGATAATTATTTTTTTCTCTTCCTTTTTTCATCTGATTAATTTTGGTACAAATGTCTTCTTCCTCAATTTTTTAAAGGCACCTGATAAAAAGTGCGTAAATGATAGACGATGAGAAACTATAAGACAAGTTCAATGATGTTTTAAAAGTAAAGCGATGTCCGATTGAAAAACCTCTGCGTTTTTTATCGGTGCGAACCCGTGATCTTTCACTATTTGACAACTCTGTCGTCTAAAAAGCCGGTGGCCTTCCTGCATCCCTGCATCCGCATGTCCCCAAGTCCCGGGGCTAAGCAGCCTCCCTTCGATCCCAGTCCCTTCCCCCGCATTTCCGTTAAAGCGCATTGTTATCGGAATGCTTAATCCATTTGGTCCCCTCTCACCTGTCACACTGCTGCCAACGCTCAACTCCTCGGCCCTTTTTTTATCACTTCCGGCTTTTTCTCAATCATTTTTCGTTACCCTGACGGAGAGATGGTGACTCAAATGAAGATTTATGTTCCTAGCTCTACTGTTAAATATTTTTCGAGGGTGGATAAGGATGTACAGTCTCAGGAAAATGGCTGCATTATTAATCAACAGGCTGCATAGCCAAAAAGGCCAAGAAAAAAGTGAAGAAATGAAAGTCATTCCTGGAATTCATAAAATGTGCTGTCTTTTACCTCTATTATCACGTTTACAACATTTTCCTGAACATTTTACCCGGACTTGGGATCTCTCAGTAAAAAGCTCGTTTTTTTCTCAATTTAAATATTGGAAATTTTGAAAACTTTCTCGTAGGTACGAGGAGCTGTATACTTACTTCTCCGTCGTATTGAATGTTTAATTATGCAACGATGGAGGTGATAGCTTGATTGGAGCTCACTACAAGTTTCTTGACTCGAAGTCATTTATCAAACTTTCGTTGAAGCGAAACGCTGTCAAGTGGAAAAGTCTACAGGACGCCATTTTTAATTGAAATTCGGGCTTGATCATTTAACAAGAGAATTTTAGAATGCAAGACTCGACGAAACTAATCAACTGTGAAAACAACAGATTCAACACCGTACCAAACGCAACAGAGGTTTTTTACGGTCATCTTTGTGTCATCAACGAAATTTTTTACAGCCCATCTTTGATAATATTTAATTCGAGCTCGAAGGGGTGTGAACGAGACCTTAAGCGAGAGAGACATTTTAATCAGAACAAAAGAGCAAGTAGAAGTTTGCTCAAAAGTTGATGGAAACGAGGCGAGGTGAACGTCAAATTCGGAAAAGGGCGTGATAAATTGTGCACGGACACCTGCCTGGATGCGCTGAATAAAAATCAAGGGATTTTTTGATGAATCGTTAACAACTGCTCTAACGTAACTTAAAAAATCTAGTATAAATTACCCAAGGGATGAGTTTAAACGGCCCCGACTCCCAACCCAATTAACGCTCTCCCCATCACCAAGTCCAGCCGTGAAAAATGCACTTGCAGCCCGTGCAGTTGACCTATTTCCCGCGATAACAGCCGAAACCCGGATGGGAACAATCCGTCGTTTGGCATGGCGCGATACTCGCGATTTTCAAGCCGAAGGACCTCTCTCCTCCCCCGCTTTCCTCTCCTCTCCTGCTCTCCCCCGGGAGGCTGGGGGCGGGGGAGGGGAGAGGCTGCTGCATGTCTGCCAGAGATAAAGCAGATCCAGCAGCCGTGCTTTAATCCGGCCGTCGTCGACGAGATCGCGAAATGTTGGCGAAGTTTAAACCCGCTTTTCGCGTCCCGTCGCCGCCTCCCCCGCCCGCCGCGGCGCTGTCCTCAATCCGGAACTCCTCTCCCAGATAATGCGAAAATTTTTCGCAGGCGTGGGAGGATTTTGCCTCTACAAAGCTGTTTTTCAGTGCGGAGTACGCAGAGGGCTAAAAAAGATAAAAGTTTGAAAAAAAATAAATAAAATAAAAGAGCATTATAATTTCGATTAATGCAATCATTCCTGAAAAATGAACGTTTGTGCCTCAAAAGCAGCGATAATTCAGTCAATAACAGCATTCGTTTAAATGTTGCAGAAAAAAGCTCGAAAATTTCCTCTTAAGCCGGACTTGCAGTGATCAAAAATTGCCGGTCAGTAAAAGGCTAAGATAGATATTGAAAGTTTCGGTCGGCTACTTGTATGGCTGCAAATTGTCTGATTAGAACATAACCTTACGCCCTGTTTTTGGCAAAAAAGAGACGAGAGAGGGAGAGAGAGAGAGAGAAAGAGACGAACTTAGGTTATCTTAGATCAGAGGGGTGGAAAATCTTTCAGGGAGAACTTCGTTCGAATGTCGCAGGTAAAAATCCGAGTTTACGATTTTCATCCGCGACTTTCGATCAAAGTGCGTCCTGAAAGACTTTCCACCCCTCTATGTCGATAATCGCTTATCTAAAAACTGTTTAAAAACAGTTCCGCGGGAAACTGAGGTCTCACCTTATGCAAGAAAATGAACGACCAAATTTCGCATTTTGCATGCACGAAGTGACAGTGTAGCTCAGAATATCGCGAAGCTGGGAGCATCAGATACCAGCTGAATCCTCTCGCAGAGCTGTGTTTGTGATCTGTCCACAGCACCCGCACCCCACGACCAAATCGCCTCGAAACGCGAATATTTTCGCGGGGTAGAATCGAAAGAAATCACGGCAAATTCGCACCCCGCTTCGCGACGGTACCTCCGCCGAGATGGAGATTAGCAGAACCCCGGAAGGCGGCCCTTTTTCAATTGATGCTTTGCGATAAGTCGATTGATCTGCCATATAAACCTATAGAAAAGGATCGATAATCAGGGTGTTCGCAGCGAACACCTTAATAGTCGATTCTTTACCATAGGTTTAAACGGCATAACAATCGATACATCGCAATTCACGTCACGCCACTGTCCGGAGTCGCTGAGCTTGCTCGTCTGAGCGATTGGTTTTTAAATTCGTCGTCGGGTTGCAGATTCCGAGATCGAGACGCCGGAATTAAAGGCTGAAGACTGCACTTTTTCTACCTGGATTTTTATCTTCCTTGAACCGCAAAAAAACGGAATCGGAATTGATTCCCTGCTCTTGTTCGAATGGATCATCCGCATTTAAGTACGTTGAGGCTGAGGAGGAAAAAAGTCGTTTGAACACTCGGACGCTGCCAAATTTCCTCTAAAATTGCTTATAACGAATGATTATTTTATCCGAGTGAAATACAATGATGTTGGAGTATTCCTTTCTTATGTCACTTTTTGTGCTTAGCAAATCACTATATTTATGCTTGATTTATGAAGTCATAATTATTGATAAATTCGCCGAACAAAATAATGAACCGGGTTAAATCATTCAACTGTTCATAACTATTTGTAAATTTTTCAATGAAAGATTACAAAAAAACCAGGAAAAATAATAATACACGTCGAATTAGTTCATGAACACGTCAGTAAAAATCCTCATTCACGATTGCATACATATATATCAGCGGTCCTGATAGTGTGCATTTCGACATTCATGGCGCGAGTATTAGGGGAGCAGAAGTGAGTGGCAGGTAAACCGGTTCTTAGTGGCGGTGGCTGGTTGGACCGTGTTGCGAATCCTCTCAAAGCTCGACCTGTGGGCTTTGGCCATTGGACCAAGTGAATAAATATTTATTTATTCTCTGTCTTTTCACCAAATATATATGTCTTGGTCCATCCCGCAAGGGACGCAGTAAATCCGATTTTATACATTTTTGATGTATATATCGTCAAATCGGATGCGGATACTGATGTGTAGCAGCAGGTCGATTCACATCAATGGTTGAACTTCGATCCTAGTTGACAGAGAGATCAATGAGTGATTTAATTGGCACAACTGTCCTGATTGATTTGGGGATGGGCAACGTATTAGAAAATCGGACCCCTTTTTGAACTGGGGATGGGCAACGTTTTAGAAAATCGGATCCCTTTATTTCTGCTCATCAAAACTCAATGAACTTAGTTCCATTAACTACTGTGGATTTGAATAGTTAATTCATTTTGATATTGAGATCTTTACATTTTACTTCAAGTCGAAAAGTTTACCTAAGCTTTAGGATTTCAAAGTGAAGGCATCTGTGACATTTTTTTCTCGGAAATATAAACCGCCTTCAATTTATGGAGTTTACATCCCGCTCTGTGCAAGCCCTTTTACCCAATAGCATTGCTAATCAGGTCCTGTTTGAATCAGCAATAAGGGTAGTAAGTATCCCGTAAGAAATTCGGAGGAAAGTCTTTAAGTCTCTGACATGTCTCTTCCTATTTTAGACAAAAGCTGATAAACTGCTAATTCCTTCGGAAATTTCAGAAAGAAACTCCGACAAAACTCTTTTCATGGGGATAGTAATGACGCAATTTCGAACCGAAGCTCTTACGAAACCTCTGAATCGCAGGTCTATTTTTGAAAGGGACGGAAACAGAAAGGGCCGGATCATGCCTTTTGATGTCCCCGGTTGCCGCGGCGTGTAACCTCAAAAATCAATAACACCAAAACCGCAGTCAATCGATCAATCGCTAACTACCCGACCGCGACACAGGAGCTTTGTTTCTGATCCAAAAAGAGAGCGAGATACCGGATTTCCACTTCCTGAGCGTATAATAAAGGGTGGAAGCGTAAAAACAGGTGTCTCCCGAAAAATCTGTATTCAATCGGAGTCGAGAAACATCTGGATGCGCTTACGCCACGCCGCGGGCCCCGGAGTGGAGGCTGAGCCTTCCAAGGCTCGGCCCCATGGGGTTGACTCAAAAAACACGGGTCTGATGAATGGAGAAAGAGACCCCAAGTGAGAGGGCCTCAAATCACTCAGCAAGAGGCTTTCTGGAGGTCTCGTTGTCAAATCGTTGAAAGTCGAGAAAACTAATTTATTTTGTACCGTCTCTTAATCCGTAGACAATTGAACTTAATCTCTCCATGCCAAGTACTCTTTTTTTGCCCACCCCTAAGTTTGAATCTTTCGGCTTGCATCCTCAAACGATTTTAATTGGCAAGATTCAGCTTGCCTCCTGATGTTCGCTATTGTATAAACTAGATTTGAATTTGAATAAGGCGTCGAGTAGATAACTATATCAACTACAGGGATGAGAAAAAAAAGACACAGGGATGATTTGTTGCATAACCGGCTAAGTAAGTGAACGCAAAAAAGAAAGGTTCGTTTGCTTAATTTGATCGCTGCTGCAGTGAAAGGAGCAGAGTAGGTAACTATTCTAACTTGAAGGATAGTTTGTTGCATAATCGGCCAATGGAAGGGAGAAAATCACTTAGCTGTGACTCATTACGGTTAATTTTACGAAATCATGGCAACCTTGCATGATTATATCCACCCATTTAAGTGAGACTTCTTGCATTTTTCCACCGATATTCGAAGTTTCTTCCCAAAAAGTTTCTTCCCACAAAGTTTCACGTTCATTACGCCGTGGATGAAATTTTTTATTTGGATTAATGAAAACGTCTCGTGAGTATTTCTCCAAAAATAATGTATTCACCTTTAGTTTTCGAATTTCCCTTTGGAGACTCTCAGTTGGAAATGTTATGCTACCATACATTTAATCTATTACAGAAAATTTTTCTCCTCGTGCAAGCGATTTCCCGACCCATGTGCACCAATTTGGTCATAATCACAAGAAGAGATGCACTGATACAGCCTCAGTTGCAAGAAGACACGCCGTGAGCCACCCTTTATTTTTGCCCTCACAACCCCATCAGAAAATGAGACTAAATTTGGCAACTCAGCTTGTAGGAGGATCCAGGATCCTCCTCCGGCACGCATGCGCCTGTGACTCAGGTTGTGAACAGATTCGTCAAGGTCAGCACGGGGATGCTCCTTCGATGATGCAGATTCACAGCGTTCCCAAGTATCCTCTAAAACTCAGGCAAAACTCACCTGATCGCCCCAGAAACCCCGGCAATCCGGCATCACTGTTTGCGTTAAAAAACGGAAAGGTGTGAGGGATGTGATGCTGAGAAGTGCAACGAGATTTCACGGTCTTGGAGATTTAGCGCTGGTTTCCGGTCATTCGTTCCTAACCCCTGTGACGTTTTGTCCAGTGGCGTGGCGTGAATTACGATGTATGGATTGTTCTGCCATTTAAACGTGTGGTAAAGAATCGATTATTAAGGTGTTCGCTGCGAACACTCTGTTTATCGATCCTTTTTCATAGGTTTATATGGCGTAACAATCGATATATCGCAAAGCACGCCACGCCGATGGTTTTGTCGCGTCACGAATCGGGAACGCATCATTTTCGCCTCCCACTGTTTGAGGCTCGCCGAGCGACGGAACCGATATTTCGGGCCTCTCATAATTGAAAATGTTTGAAATATTATCGAAAGGCGGAGTTTTTATGAAAAAAGCCGCCCTCCTCTCGCCGTTTCGGGAATGCTTTCACAGCGGAATGCGGCTTGCATTTATCTAAATGGCCTCAGGATTTGTAGGTGTGACTTTGACTTGTTGCTACTTTTCGGATGTATATTTCAAATTAATGGATTCCTTTTCATTGATGAAGAATAGCACCAGTTTGACTTTCACTCCTCTCGCTTTTCAGCGCGCGTCAGCCGTGTTTATCAATACTTTCTCGCAGGTGTTTATCAAACACCTCTAACGGTCGCGCATTTTTTCCTTCAATTAGCCGGTTATGCAACAAAATATCCTTGGAGTTAAAATAGTTAGCTAACCTGCGCCTTACATTTTAAAGTAGCGATCACGTGCAGCAAACACAACTTACTCTCGAAGCTCCTCCACAATTCGCGATTTTTTTCCTTCAATTAGCCGGTTATGCAACAAACCTTCCTAGGAGTTTATATAGTTATCTACTCTGCGCCTTATCCAAATCAAGTTGACACAACAGTGAGAATCAGGAGGCAAACTGAATCTTGTAAACCAGCTTTTGAGGAACGGGTGTATTAATGGTGCATGTACGCATCTCTGTGCAGGAGGCAAATGTATGTTCCATAACTTAGTGTATAAATTTATCAATTTGTCGTAAAAATAAAACATATCTTTATTTCTTAGTAGGAAAATTGCATTACTTCTACACTACTAACAATAAAATGTCGTCGCAAGGTGTGGTCGGCTTATCCACCAGGGCCTTTAAAAGTTACCGGTTTCAACTCCACCTCGAGAAAACGAACCAATTAAGTCCAATCCGTTAACATTTCGAAAGAGATCTACCAACTGGGCAAACATCACTGGAAAAAGTAGCTTGGATCTAGAGTCCAGACTCTTAAAAACATTGACTAGAAAAAATACTCTTGATTCAATCGGAGTTTCGCTCGAATCAAAAGGAAATCTGCTTAAATCAAGAGACTTGGCTCTTTGATTCAAGGAGATGGGAAAATCCAATTGAATCGAGAGTATTTTTTCCTGTCAATGTTATTAAGAGTCTGGACTCAAGATCCATGCGACTCTTTGTTCCGCAGTGATTATAAAATTTGAAAAATTGTTTCGTAAAATGTGACGAAGTTCGATTTTGATTTCCTTATCGGAGCTTTTTGGTCTTGAAGCCTCAACACCTACTTGGATCAGAAATCTGATCGTTTTTCCCCTTTTCCGTTTGAATAGGGACCAAAATGAGCGTTTTAGAAGTTAAGTCACCGATCCTATGTTTGATGTGCTCTCGTCAGCGCCGAGCTTCGCGAGCGCAAAAATTCAAATTTCCGCGATCCGTTGGCGTCGGGAGCGGAGGAGGCAGCTGCATCACTAACAGATGGAAGTTACGAGGGCCCTCGAGTTGGAGAGTCTTACTCTTAACTCGGAGCTCGGAAGTTGAGAACTTGGCGAGACGGAGCTCGGAAACAGCCAACAGCGCCAAGTGCCTCCCGCTCCAACTTTTAAGCGCGGCAATTGATTTCCGCAGGTGGAAGAGCCCCCCCTCCCTCGGTTCTTAAACCCCTTTACCGAACTCATTAAAGTATGCGAAGTGTCGGACGGAGCCAAGCATGAATTTCACAGTTGTCCATCAAATCTAGACCAGGGTTGCGGGGAGTTCCGTGATACAGTGTGTGGCATACACCTTGTTAGGAGGCGGTGAAATTGGTCACTTTCGCGGTGATTAATTATTACAGTTTAGCGAGAATCTCCGGAGAATTTACAGACTTTTTTTCTCAGAGCCCAGGAAAATAAGCGGAAGGACAGTAATGGGGATTTGCCCGCAAATTTTGTTTCCTTCGTCTGAGAGTGCTTCAAAACTGATTTCGCAGTATTTTTTTTATGATTTTTTCCGATATGGAACATAGTATGAAAATAGATTCAGAAGTGAGAAATAACATCAAAATTTATTAAGCTCCGTCGGGAGTTTATGAAAACTTTGTCCAATAAAATTCATGCTGTTTTTTTTAAGATATAGATTTTTAGATTTAAGCGAAAAATCTTCAAATATCAATTTTTTTACTTTTTCGGAGAACTTGTCAATGTTTTACCTCCCAAATTTCCATATAATTTTGCTCGTGATTCGATCTCACATTCTGATTGATTTCATGGTGAAATTTAAATACCGAGGCACCAATAGTTATGTTTTCTAGATAATTATTATTTTTTGGACTGAAATTCGGCAACCTTTGATTTCTTACACGGCGTTATTGCTTAGCAGAACGGCGGAGTCCGCACAGTCTGGTTACCGCGCGAAAAAACTACAACTTTCTTGGCCCGGAGTGATCTGCGAGTATTTGTAAACATTCCGCACCGCGCCGCCTGGAACTTGGCTCTCGCTGAGACACGGAGCCCGACTTTTATCTCGCTGACGTCAACCGAGCTTGGGAAGTTCGCGCCGAATTGTTTTTATTAGCGTCAGGTTATCGAGACCCCCCCTCAGGGAAAGGAGAAGGGCCACTTTGGCAGGTAGCCCACTTTTTGCACCCCCCGAAGTTCCCAGTGCGAAATGAAATGGGAAATTGATGGTGGGATAGTTTTTCTTCCGTCCTTTCCCCCGCAATCATCCGGTTTTTGAGTGATTGAAGCAGTGCATCGATATTTGCATTTGAGATGAAGTTTTTTTGAGCTTTCTACAGGGCTCTCTACCTCTCACGCCGTGTTCAAAATTTCCGCATGAGGAAGAATAGATTTCGTTCTAAATTAAAAGCCGATAAAATTGTAGTTGATTACTATCAAATCGCACCTACGGATCTTTTCAATTTCGATAATCCTCGATTTTTTTATATTCTTTATTTTGTGCATTAACGTTTTCCTCAACATCTAACTAAGTAGTTGCATTTCTGCCATTCCTAGAAATAATTTTACGTAACTAAACGTCATAACTTCCACTTCAGCTTTAATTTGCGTGAGTTTTTTTATGCTGAGCTTGTCCCTATTTGATGGTGGAGAAAATTCTTTCCGAGTTGACTAATGAATCTCTCTCTACCGTAAAATAGTATATCCGTAATCGCCCTCCTATTTTCGAGTGTTTCTAAAAGCTTTTATCCTCTCATTGTTTCTAAATTCTTGTGTCGGTTTTTGCGGTAAAAAAACTTTACCACAAAAACAGACCGCACGTTAAAAAAACCAATTCTTAAAAAGGAAAGCTAAAATTGGCTTACCCCTTTCCAGCACAAAATGGCATAGCTTAACTACGTCTCGAACACTAGTATTTCATTATTCAAATCGATCTCCGCGAAGCGACGGTGGTTTTTCTGTTCGAGTCACCGCGGTTTTTCCAAGGAAATATCCACGCAATACTTCACCCCCCCCGAGGCACGTTTTCAGGTGAGGAGCAATTTTCCAGCGCCTCCTCCCTCGCCCCCCTTCATCCCCTCATCCCCCTCATCCGCTGCTCCGTAAAGGATCCACTTGACTCTCTAATCCGCGGAATACTAATCGCATTTTTGCGAGAGGATATCTGCGACCGGCATTGTCAATTTAGTGTATAAAAAGGTTTTTTCTACATTGCTTAGTCGGAGAAAGCCCCGATTTTTGCAGCGAATAGGCAACACCTCTGAATTTATGTATCAGAATTGCCACGCCCGTATCCACCACGACTGCGAAGCTTGTCTCAACATTTAATTCGGAAGCTGCAATGGATTTCGTAACGCCTTAGCATAACTTCAAGACGAAAATAAAGCGGTCCTCTTGAAATCGTTCGAAACTTTTCCATGCAGGTTAAGGAATCGAACAGAGTGATTTTTGATCATAGGTGAAATGACCCCTTTAAAATTTTATAAATATATAGATAAGGAGCTTGATTTAAAATGTGGGTACGCAGAGAGAAAACTGAAAATACAAATCCAGTTAGAAGTAAAATACAAAATAACCAAAGCCTTCGGTTGTCTCGGGGTTTCCGAGCCTTTCCAGTGTTTTCTGCCCTAAATTCAGCACAAACTGCACCAAGATCAACACAAGATTTGGATTGTTTTTTGTTCCCTTTCCTATGTTAACCAAAAGTAACACAAGAACACAAATATTTTTTTCTGTGTATAGTGGAAACTTTACAAATGGGACCACTGTCAGTTTGCTGTCGGGACAGCCGACTTTTTCCGCGTGTAAATTGCGATCAATAGCAAAATAGGTCCTGAATTCGCGGAAGAGAATCTGAAAAAACCGTCACGAGTTCTAATTTTTTTAACAATCACGAACACGTAACATATCCTGGAGACGGTTGAAATCGTAGGGTTAAGCTTTCTTGCGAACTTCGCCACGAGCTGTTACGTTTCCATGCCCGGTCGCAAGATCGTGCTAGGCGTCAACTTGAGACCCGATCGCGCCTCGAGCGATGCGAAGATCGCAAAAACAAGCGAAAATCCACGGTTATATCCATCTAGGGAATCTAACTCCTCCCACAAAAAAATTCTAATCACGCCAGTGCGCATGTAACTCGCGGAGTGCGCTTTCAGATCATTCAAAATCCAATTTTTTTAACGAGTATTAATGATAGTATTCGATAACCGCAGCTGGTAGCCGGCCCTCTCCAAGCGCCGACCACGGTAACAAGTCCCCAAGGTGTATCCGACGGCGCCAAATATTCCGGCAAATTCTGCATTATTCTTTCTTTAATTAATTCGGAGTTGTATTAAAAAAATCTGGCATCGTTGGGTTCATTGTCGTGTCTTTGTTGCCGGGTCGCCGGGCGTTATGAATTTCTCAGGTCACGAAATTTAATTAACTCGGTTTCTAAAGACTTCGCGGGAAAAAAGGATGGATCGATTGCTGGCGTCATTATTTTTTCTTTGAGGGGCACCACGCGCATGCGCACATCGTGATGTCATTCTTCGGCCGGAGTTTCTCTTCCCTGTTGTTTGCGGAGAGAAAAGAGGATGTGAAATTTTCAGGCCTAGCGCCACATTCTCGGAGCATGGTGTAAGCGCCGCTAGCTCATTAAGCTATTCAACTACTTCTCAAACAAAAAGAGTGTAAATAATAACAAGATCTTTTTTTCTGACACAGTGCCCAGGAATTCAATACTTTCATGGCGGCAAACCGCATGTGCTCTAATTATAAGCTTATGTTAACACACTTACAATTAGACAGAAAGTCTACTTGCTGTTGCTTTAGAATTTTCCCGAAGCGAAAGAGAAACGCTTAAAATCTGTGAAAATATTTTAAATCCCGTAAAAAATAATAGAAAAACGAATGCAACTCGTCGACTTGTAGAAAGCGTAAGATTTCACAGCAAGTGTTTGTTAAGCTGATTCTTAAACTCAAATTTGCGGAATATTTTAGGATCCTCGTGTGTGAAGTCATCCCAGTGTCAAACCTAATTCACAATGAGCCAGTAATATTTTTAACAACTCGCGGGAAATACTACAAGAAGCGAAGTTTCGACAAAAATCATACATTAATTAATTGTTCTGGCAGAAAACCGGAATTATAAGGCCAATTGTCTGCACACCCGATGTAGTTTAACCATTAATAAGCTCACCCTTTTCAGGAGGGGTTCATAATTAGGTCCTCAACTGAAAAAAAAATCCGGAACTACGATGATAAATTCTCCAGGCATGAGTAAGGGAAATACAGGGCGCTCTGGAACAAACCCCTTCTTTCTTCTCGATTACTCCCTCCCCTGTGACGTCACGAAATGATTTCTCCATTATTTCGAATCGAATCAACCCCTTTCTGCGCTACCGATGATAATGAACCGAACTGCATCGCTTCCCCGTGACGTAGCAATAATGACGTCCATCGGTGGCCTTTTCGCGTCCAGCGGCCAGAGCCCGCAACGCAGCCTGGCAAAGTCAAGGCGATCCGTATAATTATTGGCGGGCATGCGTTGCCTTGAGAGCGCAGGCGCAGTGCAACAATCACTCCTGGCGCGTTGATCAATGATTAACGATTCGCGGGTCGACCGGTGGAGGGGGCGGCGGGCGTCAAGACGAAGGAGGGAGGGGGGGGGGCGGGCGAGTTGAATGATACGACGATTGCAGAGTCGTTGACGCGGACGGGATATTCTGGATTCACGCTCTGGAGAGCCGAGGAACGATTGATTCCATCGCGAGGTTGCCGATCTCCGGGGATCTTGATCTTGGAGATCAGGTTGCGTACCTAGGACCTAGATGCGCCGCACCTAGAGGTTCAGTGTTCCAGAGGCCCTGACGTTACTCTGGGGGATCGTAGGAAAGGTTACTGTTAGGTAAATCTAATGGATTCATTTGCGCCCCTAGCAGACTGTTTTATAGAATTGGAACCCAGGGTCATGATTCGAAAATTAGAGCTTTTAAATATCAGCCAGGAGTTCAAAAGGCATTAAAATCCCCTGAAAAAGAAGATGCACTTACGGTATGGCTAATTTTGACCCCGACGATCTATTAGGGTGCTGAAAATCGATCAGATTGGTCTTTGACTCTAACCAAATTGCGCATCGCACCAGGTAATGGTAACAAGTTGATGGCAGTTGTATACCATCTCAGATGAGGGCATTATACCTTTTTTTTTCTTTCTTTCTTTTTTTTAAAAAAAATTTAGTGTCGACTCAACGTGCACTTGAATGCGAAAAAATATGGTCATTTGCAACGAGGGAAATTGGATTAATTAAAACCAAGAAAAACATCTTCTTGACAGTTTCTTGTTGCGCTGAGAAAAATATCCATTCCATTATGAAAATTATTTATTCCGTCTTGTAAAATTTCAGTTGCAACCTCTCAAAAATTTATTTATTTCCATAAATATTTGAAGAGGAACGGAACCAAGGACAAGTAAACTTTCGTTGACACATACAATTTTTTCTGGAGTAGTTAGCCACATAAGGGTCCTTTTCTCTAGCGTAACGAAAAACTCTCGAAGTAGATATCTTATTTGTTGTAATGTATTCGACTCCTCTCATGTCGAGCAGCTGTTGAGTCGACACAGTCGACGAGACCGTAAAAACCATGTGGGGAGGGCGGAATATTAACTCCAAAGCGAGGATATTATTTCCCAATAGCTGGCACCGACCCTGTCCCCAACTGGAGGCTTTCCCGGGCTAACGCCCTCCACGGACCCCCCCCC